>JASANF010002419.1:0-16799 GCA_030248245.1 Trissonchulus sp. WLG1_4 | reverse complement strand
GGTTATTATGGTACTGGTTGGCGTGCTATAAGTGTGATCATGACTTTACGTACTGACACTTTACTGTAACACTGAATCGTGTTACTCGATGAGACTGTGAGCTGTGACGTGATCAATTGGTAATGTTGCCGGCCAAACGGACGTACGGGTACGGCTGTAAGTATGAATCGACCTTAAGCATGTATTGTTACAATAATTATGCTTAAATATTTACATTTCAGTTTTCACACTGCCGGAAAGATATATCGGGTCCAAGAAAGCGGGTGATAATGCGAAGAAAGGCGTGTTTGGCATTAACTTGTTTCTGGACAATCCTGGCACCATAAAAGTCGGAGATGTCGTGTGGGCAAGATATAGATGACTTGTGTGATTTTTACTTCACTTATATTATGATATCAAAAATTACTGAGGTTCCTACATTACGTTCACCTTTTGTTCCGGTTCCTGGCACTTCCAGCCAGCCGCTTTTGAAGCATTCCTCATTTATCCATACACTAAGGGAAGAGTAGGACACTCTTCCCTATCCTAGCTAATCAGCCCGGACGATGCTCCGGCCGAAATCCTAGCGCTTTTACGCCTTGATTTCAGGGACCCCCCTCGAATCATGACATGTCTTGATTTCAGGGGGGACCCCCCCCCCCTTCAAAACCGGGAGGTTTCTTGATTTCTGGGGGGGGGGGGTACCCCCCCTCGTCTCAGCACACGCCCAGCGCAAAGTCGGTGGTGTCTTGATTTAGGGGGGGGGACCCCCCCCCCCCCCCTGGTTTCATTCAGCACACTGCCACGGGTGGTGTCTTGATTTCACGGTGGTGCACACTGACCTCGTTTCAGCACGTTACCAGCTCACCACAGATTCCATGCTGGCAGTGTGCTGAAACCAGGGGGGGGTACCCCCCCTCAAATCAAGACACCACCAAATTTGCTCTGGCAGTGTGCTGAAACGAGGGGGGGTACCCCCCCCCCTGAAATCAAGACACTTCCGGGATTTGTGGGGGGTGCGCCCCCTGAAATCAAGACATGTCTTCAGTTGTAGGGGGGTACCCCCCCTGAAATCAAGACGTAAAAGGGCTATTTCGGCCGGAGCATCGTCCGGGCCGATTAGCTAGGATAGGGAAGAGTGTCATACTTATACAGTCTGTATGCTATGCTATGCTGTTATGTATTTTGACATTATTTATATATATATATATATATATATATATATATATATATATATATATATATATATATATATATATATCTATATTATTAAACGAATGTAGTAGTTTGTGTTTTACGTAATTGATGAGGAGACCTGCAAGTAAGCGGGTGAGGATCAGTTTTAATGGAGGGTAGCTAATTCGATTTAAATGCTTTTTTGGTTAGAAATATCTATTTGTTCTTATTCTTGTCGGTATTGCCTTCGCTAGGCAACGTCAAGGAAGCTGCCAATTCAAATTCAAACGGGGCCGCGTATACTATATTCAGAACTGAAAGTCCTATGTATTTTTAAGGAGGTCGAATTTCCTACAGTTAAATTACACTAGATGGGCAGGTAGGTCAAATCTTGCTGACGGAAAGACGTGTAAGATGAAGAATAGCAACTGTAAGTACCAATGCAAAAGTGTCCAACCGGGGGGGGTCGAAGCCCCAAACTTCTGACTTGAGATCAGATTCTCAGTAAATGTTTAACGCAATACCACCTGAGCCAACCGGCTTTGATACTGATTGCAGTTTTTAAGATGTTTGTTACGGTGAAAATAAGGCCATGAATTTAACAATTTCTTCAACATTTGTTTTGTTCGTTATAATCGATGTAACACAGTTCGACTACCTACCTAGTACCTACAGTTACCTGTACCCAGCAATCAGCATACATACATGGATGATACACTACGATCTCGTGCTGAACTAATGCGTAATACCTATCTAAATTTTTCAGAAACTTTAGTGTGGCTTGGCGGTCAAGTTTTATGATCTCCGCTTAGGATGGGAGAGGTCCCGGGTTCGAGTCATGGACGAGCCCATTTTTTTATTTTTCTAAATCAAACATTTGATGTTTTTTTCAAATCAAACAAACATGTGTTATTATTTTTTCTAGGAACTTCCAATATTTTTCAACATTTCCAAACCTTCTTAATAATTTTTCAAAATGTTAACCAATATCCCGTTTTCATAATGCAGCGGAAAAATTCGTAACTATGGCCCGTTTCCCCGTTGTCATAGACGAGTTTGGTATGTTTTAGCTTCAGATCTCGATCAAGTCTAGTCAATATCAAGTCTCGATTAAATGAATTTTAACGCTTAACTTTTAATAATGTGTGTACACTACTCAGTGTACACGTGTGAACTTGCTGAAGTAGTGAAAATGAAATCACTAAGTTTATTTTCACTCACAATTCAGCAACCACTGTTCTAAGTCAAAATTAAATCAGGACCTCATTATTGCTTGAATGTTTTTGACTTTAAAAAGTTTTATAGTTTACCAATAAGGCTCGATTCATACTTACAGCCGTATGTCCGTTTTGCCGACAGGCGCTGCACTAGGCTGCTAGTGACGTCATTCTGCAGGGTGCACGGACTACGGACATACGGATAAAAGTATCAATCGAACCTTGGAGCAATTCAGCAGTAAATGTGCAAAGTCAGCAGTAAACTTACAGTGAAAATTACTTATCCGCAAATAATAGCCGCGTTTAATATTTCCTCTAAAATATTGACAGTCAGGCGCGAAAAAAACTTTGAAAAAGATTTTATTAAAGACAGTATATAAACATTTTATTACAGACAGTATATGAGTTGTGGTTGATGCATACTTTACAGCCGTTGGGCCGACGAAATTAAATTACGCAAAAATGAGAGTACCAATAATGTATAGCAAAGTATGGTAATGATCAATGACAATTATTTCTTAATTTTTAAGCTGTATGAACGATCATCCGACTGTACGTAGAAATTGATTCTTAGAGTCAATTCATACATAGAGGATCATGGGAGATACCACATGATGAACTACCATGTTTGGGGTTTGCAAACTCTGACTTTTAGCTTCGAATTCCATTTAAGTACGTAATTACCTAGGTATGCTTTATAGGTGTTCAGTTGGAAATTTTTGGCTAACAAAAACAATCTGGCATTCAGATATTACTATTATTACTTTTACTGTATATTACTTTTGTGATGAAATAGTCAAATTTGCACAGTTCTTATTTAAGCATAGGATTCGCTGAGTAACAAAAGTAAAAATTGCCGGCCAAATGCAAAGACCTAAAATTGCTCATAAAAACAGTTCAACGATCCTGTCGCTATAAGAGACTAGTCGAGTTGCATAACCCCAAACATGGTAGTTCATCATGTGGTATCTCCCATGATCCTCTATGTATGAATTGACTCTAAGAATCAATTTCTACGTACAGTCGGATGATCGTTCATACAGCTTAAAAATTAAGAAATAATTGTCATTGATCATTACCATACTTTGCTATACATTATTGGTACTCTCATTTTTGCGTAATTTAATTTCGTCGGCCCAACGGCTGTAAGTATGCATCAACCACAACTCATATACTGTCTGTAATAAAATGTTTATATACTGTCTTTAATAAAATCTTTTTCAAAGTTTTTTTCGCGCCTGACTGTCAATATTTTAGAGGAAATATTAAACGCGGCTATTATTTGCGGATAAGTAATTTTCACTCGTAAGTTTACTGCTGACTTTGCACATTTACTGCTGAATTGCTCCAAGGTTCGATTGATACTTTTATCCGTATGTCCGTAGTCCGTGCACCCTGCAGAATGACGTCACTAGCAGCCTAGTGCAGCGCCTGTCGGCAAAACGGACATACGGCTGTAAGTATGAATCGAGCCTTATTGGTAAACTATAAACACTTTTTAAAGTCAAAAACATTCAAGCAATAATGAAGTCCTGATTTAATTTTGACTTAGAACAGTGGTTGCTGAATTGTGAGTGAAAATAAACTTAGTGATTTCATTTTCACTACTTCAGCAAGTTCACACGTGTACACTGAGTAGTGTACACACATTATTAAAAGTTAAGCGTTAAATTCATTTAATCGAGACTTGATATTGACTAGACTTGATCGAGATCTGAAGCTAAAACATACCAAACTCGTCTATGACAACGGGGAAACGGGCCATAGTTACGAATTTTTCCGCTGCATTATGAAAACGGGATATTGGTTAACATTTTGAAAAATTATTAAGAAGGTTTGGAATGTTGAAAAATATTGGAAGTTCCTAGAAAAAATAATAACACATGTTTGTTTGATTTAAAAAAACATCAAATGTTTGATTTAGAAAAATAAAAAATGGGCTCGTCCATGACTCGAACCCGGGACCTCTCCCATCCTAAGCGGAGATCATAAAACTTGACCGCCAAGCCACACTAAAGTTTCTGAAAAATTTAGATAGGTATTACGCATTAGTTCAGCACGAGATCGCAGTGTATCATCCATGTATGTATGCTGATTGCTGGGTACAGGTAACTGTAGGTACTAGGTAGGTAGTCGAACTGTGTTACATCGATTATAACGAACAAAACAAATGTTGAAGAAATTGTTAAATTCATGGCCTTATTTTCACCGTAACAAACATCTTAAAAACTGCAATCAGTATCAAAGCCGGTTGGCTCAGGTGGTATTGCGTTAAGCATTTACTGAAAATCTGATCTCAAGTCAGAAGTTTGGGGCTTCGACACCCCCCGGTTCGACACTTTTGCATTGGTACTTACAGTTGCTATTCTTCATCTTACACGTCTTTCCGTCAGCAAGATTTGACCTACCTGCCCATCTAGTGTAATTTAACTGTAGGAAATTCGACCTCCTTAAAAATACATAGGACTTTCAGTTCTGAATATAGTATACGCGGCCCCGTTTGAATTTGAATTGGCAGCTTCCTTGACGTTGCCTAGCGAAGGCAATACCGACAAGAATAAGAACAAATAGATATTTCTAACCAAAAAAGCATTTAAATCGAATTAGCTACCCTCCATTAAAACTGATCCTCACCCGCTTACTTGCAGGTCTCCTCATCAATTACGTAAAACACAAACTACTACATTCGTTTAATAATATAGATATATATATATATATATATATATATATATATATATATATATATATATATATATATATATATAAATAATGTCAAAATACATAACAGCATAGCATAGCATACAGACTGTATAAGTATGACACTCTTCCCTATCCTAGCTAATCGGCCCGGACGATGCTCCGGCCGAAATAGCCCTTTTACGTCTTGATTTCAGGGGGGGTACCCCCCCTAGAATCAAGACATGTCATGATTTCAGGGGGGGGACTCCCCCCTCAAATCCCGGAAGTGTCTTGATTTCAGGGGGGGGGGTACCCCCCCTCGTTTCAGCACACTGCCAGAGCAAATTTGGTGGTGTCTTGATTTGAGGGGGGGTACCCCCCCCTGGTTTCAGCACACTGCCAGCATGAAATCTGTGGTGAGCTGGTAACGTGCTGAAACGAGGGCAGTGTGCACCACCGTGAAATCAAGACACCACCGTGGCAGTGTGCTGAATGAAACCAGGGGGGGGGGTACCCCCCCCTCAAATCAAGACACCACCGATTTTGCGCTGGCAGTGTGCTGAAACGAGGGGGGGTACCCCCCCCCCCCAGAAAACAAGACACTTCCCGGTTTTGAGGGGGGGGGGGTCCCCCCTGAAATCAAGACATGTCATGATTCGAGGGGGGGGGTACCCCCCCCTGAAATCAAGGCGTAAAAGCGCTATTTCGGCCGGAGCATCGTCCGGGCTGATTAGCTAGGATAGGGAAGAGTGTCATACTCTTCCCTTAGTGTATGGATAAATGAGGAATGCTTCAAAAGCGGCTGGCTGGAAGTGCCAGGAACCGGAACAAAAGGTGAACGTAATGTAGGAACCTCAGTAATTTTTGATATCATAAATAAGTGAAGTAAAAATCACACAAGTCATCTATATCTTGCCCACACGACATCTCCGACTTTTATGGTGCCAGGATTGTCCAGAAACAAGTTAATGCCAAACACGCCTTTCTTCGCATTATCACCCGCTTTCTTGGACCCGATAATCTGTCCGGCAGTGTGAAAACTGAAATGTAAATATTTAAGCATAATTATTGTAACAATACATGCTTAAGGTCGATTCATACTTACAGCCGTACCCGTACGTCCGTTTGGCCGGCAACATTACCAATTGATCACGTCACAGCTCACAGTCTCATCGAGTAACTCGATTCAGTGTTACAGTAAAGTGTCAGTACGTAAAGTCATGATCACACTTATAGCACGCCAACCAGTACCATAATAACCCATACTTATACACAATTGAATGGTGTCATGATTATTTATTTATTTGGTAATTCTGTAGATCGAATGGACCAACGGCTGTAAGTATGAATCGACCCTTATGTGTCACCATTTCTGTAGGATGTAAGTGGTGATTGGTGTGTGTGACTGTCAATTATTCTTATGGACTTTTGATAAAAGTAATACAATCACAGCGCTTTACCTTAGATTTGTGAACCAAAGCAGTGGGAAAGGAAAGGGTACAGGAGTAAAGCGCTCTAGCGACTCAGTTTACTTTCAGTGATCACGATATACCAATTTTGTGGAAGCCTAACGATTTTAGAGTAGAAGGAAAATCATGCATCGACATTTTACACAGTTATCCGATTAGCGTGATCAGCAGCCGTGTTTTAATTTGTAATGAAAACGTACGTTCTAATGGTTTCCCATGGGCGGCTTTTGGGATCGTTTTTCCCCGTCTCAGGATTAATCGTCGTCATGACGCAACTAAAACATCAACAAATATCTGAGTAGTTCAGTATTGACTGACACATCCATTACAATGCATGTTCAAGTTAATTAGACGGAGATATGCGGTTGACCATAAACCTTAATCACGCGAATAAGTCATTAATCCAACCAACGGAAGGGGAATCAGTATGAGATGCACATGCAACAAACTTATTTGCAGCATTTGGCAATCATTAGGTATTTACCGCCAGCACATTTTGATGTTGGTGAAAAAAGCATCACCGATCCGTACTTCGTTCCACTTGTCCTGAAAATATTAAAACAGATTCTATGAAGATTGTTTTGGTTGCACTTTGGCACGATAATGCACGAGGCCATGACTCTTTGTTGAAGTTTTGAATTTTGATGAATGACTTTTATTGCAGAAACAATATTATCAATGAATTAATACAGAAAAATGGTTGTATCGCAATAGTCGCAATGATTTCAGTTTAGTGTTCTAATTTTATTAGCACTAGACTACTTGACTTCCCATTTACATAAAATTCTTTGTAAAGCCCAGTTCAAACTTAGGTATCCTTGTCGCTTTGCCCTTGAGCAATTCCAAGTAAACTGCTGGGCCAAATGTGACAATTTTTTGCACGAACAATATTGGAGTTCAAATCAAACTAATGAGCATGCAAAAAAGTAGCTAATAGCACTCGGTCAATTTTTCATAGCAACTGCTCAAATTTTGTCTTCATCCTTGTTCCTATTAATCTTCAGGACAAGTATAAACCGGGCTTAACACGGATTAATTAACTTAAAATGTGTGCGCCTCAATCCATTTTTTCCACCCCAGCATTTAGCGCTTTCAACAAACGAATTCAAAAGAGCTAATAATCGGCGAACGACAAAGCAAAAAAGTCTGATTTTAGCGTTACCCACGGACACACTAACTGTATCATCGGAAAAATATAGCATAGTAACCTCATCAAAAGGTTTCGTTCCGGTGACAACAATATTTGGCCGAAAAGCTCGCATGTCCAGCGGTAGGTCCACCGCAGACTGGACTTTGTTGAAAGACTGTTCCGTTACCAGCAAATATGGAGTCAGGTCACCGTAAGAGGACTAAAAGCGCAAAATACTGATATGAAAAAATACATAAAATACCGACATAAAAAAGCAAGCATTACTTTGTTACAATTACATAGCTAATTGCTAAAGGTGGGAAGTTCCATAATCGCAGTTGCCCATTTTTAAGACAGCACTATGGGTAAAGAACATACAATTTCCTTAACCTACACCGCAAAACACTCACGCCTTTTTTATTGGGTGTAAAATTCCAATCTTACGACTAGCTGCTACGTTTGCTTACTTAACTGTAAGCCAATGAAATAGCTACCTCGTGTGAACTTTGGATTTTTTCGATGATCGAATTCGAAACATGATAGTTTGAATTAGTTAATAAGTTAAGTAATTAAATTGAGCTAATGAAAAATTAGATCCTTTTTGTGATTTCACAGTACCTAGAGAACTGCAGAGTCACTACATTACCGGATTAAATTAGTTCATTTTAGTCTGACTAAGCGGTTTAAAAAATGTTCAACTTGAACAAACTTCAAGTTTTAGCTCCAAGCTTTTTTAATCACAATATATATACGGACGCTATCACACTACGCACGCTATCGCGATAAACTGATCATTAAACTATGTCCAGTCCGTTTAATCCCGTAAAGGATTGGGCCCTTATTAGGTAACTAATTAGCATACATTTCCCTGCCTCTGCGGATGCCAGCCCACAGGCCCACTGGAAATGACCCTCTGCGTGTCGGCCTGCCATAAGAGTCTACAGTAACCCGGCTCGAAGTCTAAACAGGAGCACAGCCAGTCCGCCACCTCGTCGCCGCAGTCGACACCGTCTACTATTTGCTGGCTCCACATTCTAAAAATGGTGATTTATTTAGGTACTGACATCATGAGTCGGAGGGAAGAGTATGACGATCTTCCCATTAGCCAGCGCCCAGCATGCTAGCGTGGTAGATGCGTTGCACATTAGCGGCCAAAAATGGACCCATGTAGGAACGTTCCCAAATATATACGTTAGTAATCAAAGGGGAGACTGTCTTTTATTACTCTTCCCATGATGTACTCTTGCTGACATTAACTCACAACTCGCTGTTAAATTATGTTTGTTCATGAAGTCATGAGTGTTTGTGTGGATTAGGGGATTCAAGGGAGTTTTTACAATTTCACCAACAAAATGAATAAACATGGCTGTAAAAAAACTCAATCAATTACTTACTGAAATGAGTTCTTCACAGCATAGGCAAACCAAAATATTCAGCTACAATAAGCCAATATTTACCTACTTGACTTTCAGAACTTTTCCAGTATTTTTCACGTCATCTAAGTTCACTGAGATTCGATGGTTGGGAACTGTGAAATCTGCTGGTGCTGTGAGCGTTAGGACGTTATTTTCAACGGAACTTTTTAGGAGGACCATTGCTGACTTTTTTCGAGCCGTCAGCATATTCCACACCTCATTCGGCCCAGAAATCACCACCATGAAACGTCTAAACAGTTTTGAAACACTTTAAATATTATGGCAGTCGAGTTATATTTTTAAAACGAACTAAAAACGGTGCCTACAGGTTGACTTATCCATTGCCACTATCACACGCAGCATTTCCCAAGCTACAATAAACAGTAAGATTCTTTGGTCCTGGTCGTTACTTCACTGTTCACTGTTCAGTTAGAACTCGGTACTTAGTGAATCAATGACGAAACTCTAGTGTTTCCGAAGGTACAAAGTAAATTTATAGGTACCTACTAAACTAATAATAACTATGTAACTGACTGAAACAAGCCGGAGACTAATCCAGATCAAAATTCAAAACTTTACCATGCTCTGGACAACTCTAGGTGTTTACTAAGTGTTTACACTAAAGCCCGGTTCATAGTTGTCCGTAAGGGCTGTCCGTGTCCGAGTCCGTGTCCGTGTCCGTGTCCGTAAGAGTAGTTTGATTCACAGTTGTCCGGATGTCCGTAAGAACTTGTCCGTGAGTGTCCGTAAACGCTGTCCGGATGTCCGGAAGTCAAGTTGAATTCAGTTCAACTTTTGTCCGTGTCCGTAAGGAATTAGCCAATCAGATTATAGCCTTTATAGTCACGTGTAGGTGCGCGTACATAAAATTCCTCCGCGCATAGTAAAATGTAAAATGTGAACAACACTTAGTATGTGAATACGGGCCATTCTCTACTGAATGAAAAATAAAAGTTATAAATAATAAAATAAAACAAATGTGTGTAATAAATAAATCACCGGTCGGCCATTTCACCAGACCGCAGTCCCAGTTCTGTAGCCTCCGCCTCAGTCAACTGAATAGCGGCACAAGACTTGACCGGATGGATGTACAGGCGTGTGACCTGACCCACTAGAACCCATCGGGATCGTCTATACCAGTCCAGCAGTCGATAGGTGGTATAGGAAACCAGGCCAAGACCCAGGAGGGTCACCAGTTCGCTGCGTTTGGATAGGCCATCCATTGGAGAGTGAATTCTAAAATGAAGGTGGCATCAAGCAAGAATACATAATAGGATTTTGTTAGTGTTTGTTACTGTTTCCTAATTTATACTCTTGGTTCCATAAAGCAGCCTATGGACTGCGTCTATGCGACTCAGAGAAGACTGCTTGGAGCGTCAGGAAAGTTATTTTTCTTATAGTTTACAGGATGGGTTAACCAAAAACCTCCACGAACTAAATATTCCTCTTCGTCAGAACACTTAGCGGTCTGTCGGGCGCGGGCCAGCCCGTTGAGATGCACATATTAACCAGCACGGTGTCGTTGACGGCAAAGAAAAGATGTCCTTGAACCTGCTGACCCACACACAGTTCAACAGTTGTTTTGAATCCTCTAATTCTGTCATCTCCTGAACGTTGCTTGCGCCTGTCACTAAGTAATGCAAAAGCACGTTTTCGAATCTTGAACAGAAGCGGAATTCTGGGCGCCGTTGCCTTACGGATGTTTTCTTGCCGGCCACTGCTATTTTTTATTTAATCAGCAAGTTTAAACAAGAAGACGCACTCTACGTTTAAGGAGGTTTTGAGAATTGGACCAAATTTTAAAAGTGTTTACAAAAAATTTTATAAAAATATTTTATAGGCTAGCTAGGTATATAGTAGAGATCGGCCCGGGCCGGTGGCGGGCCGCGGGCCGACTGGGCCGACCGGGCCGGGCCGGCCCCGGGCCGGCCCGGGGCCGACGCTTAATCAGACGGCCCGGCCCGGGCCCGGCCCGGCTGCACTGCGGCCCGCGGCCGACCGGGCCGGCCGGGCCGCTGGGTGGAGCTTCAGCCTCGAACCAATCAAATGAAGTTATACATACATAATGGACGTCGCTAACAAACCCTCGTAGAGCAACTGGTCTTCACGGCAACTAGCGAGCATTGCCTTCAGTTTAATATAAATGTATTAAAGTGCTGTGAGCGAGAACTAAAACTAACGATACTTAGCTTAGGCTTAAATTAATTTGCCTCAAGTGTGCTGCAACAATGTGAAGATTAGTGCAGTTGAAGCCTTTTGTAAACGCCTAAGCTGAGACTTAAGTTTATTGATTTCATAGGTGGGGTACACCCCACGCCCACCAACCACAAAACTGATACAGCTTTCAGCTTTTTTAGCGTTCAGTTTCAGCGTCTGACGCTTAACATCAATTTTTTACAGTTGAAACGTCAGTTGAAACACAAAATAATCTGGGATCTTCATGTAAGTTGACCGCCGCTGTCACACTAAAACTATGAACGTGAGATATAGAAAGTCATGCTATTCATTTATTCATTCCACAGCAAGCGAGGCTCCAGAGCTCGCGCTAACTTATCAAAGCAACAGCTGCGGAATAACACTGCTACTTTAGGTAAGTGGCAGCTTTGTGTTTGTAATCTAAAAGGTTACAGTTGTATGTAAATAAATTATTAGTGTGCTACAGTCGTTCTTGGATTTTAGCAGGCTTCGTGACTGATCAAGCCAATAAGGGCCCACCGGGCCGACCGGGCCGGCCCCGGGCCGATTCCCGGCAAACAGCGGGCCGGTTCGGGCTGACCGGGCCGGCCGGGCCGACTGCAACGGCCCCGGGCCGGCCGCATATTTACATTCCCTACACGAGTTCGGCACTATGGCCAATCCTACTCGAAATCAGCACTTGCTTGTGCAAAGCCTACTCGCATTCAGCACCATTGTAAACCCTCCTCAAGTTCAGCACCCATATGTGCAATCCCTACACGAGTTTGGCACTACTCTCATTCAGCATTTCCCGCGTGCTTTTGCGTGCTGTACCTATGTAACATTTTAAGTATAGACTAAAAAGTGTTGAAAGCTGAGACAAAGAGTAGCTTGATGTTAGCGAGTCGCTCTTGATGGTTAAATGTTCTTCTAGTAAATAAAATTCCATGTGCTGTTTTAACCAGTAACCAACTTCGCTCGATAACTCCAAATGATAACTGTGAAACTATATGTAGTACTAGGCTTTAAAAGTATGCCCTCATTCATTTAAGTTTAAGTTTAAGTTTAAGTTCGTCCCTCGATTTTAATTAAGTTTAAGTTTAAGTTTAAGTTCTCATTTTGAAAAACAATTAAGTTTAAGTTTAAGTTGCTGCCTTAATTTTAATTTAAGTTTAAGTTTAAGTATTCGAAATTTTAGTAATTTAAGTATTCAAATAAGTTTTTTCCTGTTTTTTGCTACTATACATGTTTCAATGTTACTACGACACTGACTGTACTTTTATGTGGCTACATGAACCTTCAACGACCAAGTCAAAGTGTACCTGCCATCGTGGGGAAAAATTGTTTCCTAATTTTTTAAAATTACGCTTCAATATTGAAAAACCCGTTTTTTCACGTATCATTGTCTGTAGTCTGTAGGTATTCGCGGGTGGGCTGTGGAAGAGGCCTGTGAAACTTTCAGTATGCTTCATGGGGTCTATCGGTAACAGTAATAAGTAGATACTAGATAACAATAAATAAATAAATAATAAATAAACAAGAGTCCTTAATATGATTACTATGCCACTCTTTTATACCCCAGCTTGACCGCCGCGGACACGTTGCGACCATCATCTCGTGAAAAAGGCCATAATTTTAAGTTTTTTACGCGGCCGCGTATTTACTATATTCAGAATCTGAGAGGCCTACGTTAATCTGGGTAGGTCAAATTTCTAGCGTAGATTAACACTAGAAGGGCAAGTACCTCTCAGTTCTGCCATACATCATGCAACTCGACGGAACTACCATGATCTCGAACTACAGCAGAATGCAAAACATACAGCTCTGGGGCGGGATCGAACCACCGACATTCTGATCATTATTCAGATGCTCTGTAGTGCACGCACCACTACCAACTGAGCCAACTGGGCTGCTGAATCTTCGAAATTACACGTAAACTTGGGTCACACCCACACGTAATGAACAAACTGTTACGGCAGCAATAAGGGATAATTAACGATATCATTCAAGCGTGCATGTTATGTGTACCATAAAATATGAATCAATTTTTAAATGAATTTAATGTCTTTATTCTCCGATATCAGTGCATATCAGCCTATCTTCTATCCGATGTCGACACCCATGTTTCTATTTGTGACATTTGTTTTTTGTCACCCAACACCCAAAATTAGGAAGTTCATAAGCTCACATTAGGTGGTGTTAACTACCTTGATCCTGTGTTCTGAGTGGTGCAGTGGTCACTGTTCTTGACTCTGAATCTGGGGATCGGGGTTTTAATCTCGCTAATCTCGTTTTTAAGAATTTTTTGTCATTGTAGGTGCGTCGTGCGTGACTTTTCCCTAAATTTTTTTAAAATTTATTTCAATGTTTCAATATTTTGCTTGCAACGTGTTCCTGTGTAGTTCAGCAATTTTGTCTGAAAATAGACTTTGAGCTACTCAGCAGTAAATTTGAGCAGCGCGAAGAACTTGCAAACCTATTAGAAGAAAATAATGACCGCGTTTTATATTTCTTGTGGAATATTGACACTCTAAACTCACAAAGTAACCACTTCTCACTTAGCAGAAGAGCTTGTTACTGCAACATTTTGGCAACCGTCGTGTGTTATTGTGTATTGGGTTATATTTCCATATTGAGTTGGCCAAAAGACACAGGAAAAAATTAGGGTAGACAAGTAGAAAAAAAGTAGAAACCCGTTTTCTACTTTTTTGCTACATTTTTCTACTTTTTTCACTGTTTTTCTACTTTTTTTCTATTTTTTTCCACTTTTTTTCTACTTTTGGGTTTTTTCAAAAATCTATCTTTTTGGCATCGGAATTGAAATTTTGTCACTGTTTTCAAGTCTTGACAGCCGTTTTTGTTTCGAACAACAGCCTTTTTTACAATTTTTCCGAATTTTTATCTTTTGCAGTTTCTACTTTTTTCTACTATTTTTCTACTGTTTTTCTAATTTTTTTCTACTATTTTTCCACACTTTTTTCTACTTTTTCAGTTTTTGTGTCAATTATATTTTTGATACAAAACTTAGTGTGTGTTAATGTTTTTTTAGAGTTCGAAACCCGTGTTTTGCAAACAGTGTTTTGCACAAGTAAATGTAGCATAATGTACTTGTGTATACATGCATAGGCTCTGACGAAAAAATAACAAAAAATAGCAAGCCAGAGTCGCAGCAGTCTGGGAGCGGCAGCCCCCCAGAAAAAAATTGGGGAAATATTAGAATTTTTGGCCAAATTTGGTCAATTGGAGACGTATCAGGAAATTTTTGAGGACGGGCGATAAAAATCAAAGGGCGGACCCTTGTTGACAATTTCTTAAGGGCGTTGACCCCCGCGACCCCCCCCCTGCTGGCTACGCCCCTGAAAACATCTAAAATTACACAACCGTCAGGCCGCTGAGGGTCCGAAAGCTAAAAAGCTGCAAATTTTACAAAGTTTTTGAAATTTTCGAACCGTAAGTTTACTGAAAATGTTATTTTTTGTACAACAAACCAATACAAATACAGCAAAACTATGCTGTAAACGCTTTCATAAAGATGAAAGTAAGAATACTAAGCCTATACGTTGCAGGGGTCTGGGACGGCAGCCCCAAAAAATTTTGGAGAAATTTTCTAATTTTCTAATTTCTAATTTATTTGAAAATGTATCAGAAATATAACTCTAGGTTAACTGTTGGCCACAACATTTTTATTTTCGCAGAGAAATGAAAATTGCTATCGGTTCCGAAATTGCATCGGTTCCGGTTCCGGTTCTAATCGGTTCCAGTGAAACCGATCCGAACACTAACATAAACGTATAAATTTCAAACTTACAAAACTAAGCCTAAGCCTCAGCCTAAGCCCAAACTAAGCTTGTTATTCACTCTGAGATTACCTAATCCTAAGCCTAAGCCTAAATCCAAATTTGAGCCGATATTTGAGTGATTTTGAAAACACACACGCACACTCACACGTATGGAGCCTTGCTGTAAGGAGAGTAAAGGCCTATTCACACGAGTGAGGGCGCATTTTGCTCCATGACGTACGCCATGGCGTACGCCGTGGCGCATGAGCGTGCGCATGAGAAGGCCCACACGCACACTTGCATACTGCATTGTTTGAAATAATGCAGCAGGCAGTGTGAAAATAGAACAGCCCTCTCATGCGCCCGCTCATGCGCCCTCGACTGAATAGGCCTTAAAATACAAAACTCAGAATAAGCGGGCCTGCGAGTTGTTTGAATCAGAACCGAGGTCTCGCACAAAAATTCTGCTCGAGAAGATATTATGGCAGACAAGACAATAAGCCAAAAACACAATCCTAAATGAAAAGCTAGTCATTGACATTTAATAATAATTTAAGTTTAGCGAAAAATTTCAGCAAAAGAAAAAGCTCAAACATTGACATTTAAGTATAATTTAAGTTTAAGTTCTAATTTTCAAAAACGTTTAAGTTTAAGTTTAAGTTGACACCTTGAATTTTTATTTAAGTTTAAGTTTAAGTTCTCACGTCAATTTTGAATAAGTTTAAGTTTAAGTTTAAGTTTAGGGACATACTTTTTTAATTTAAGTTTAAGTTTAAGTATACTTTTTTAAGCCTATGTAGTACCAAGAGTACACTCTTCCTATTATGCCTAGCAGCGCGCGTCCAATGCGCAGCGCGAAATAGGCCTTTTATGTACGGTTTTGAGGGGGGGGTACCCCCCCCTCAACTGAAGACCCCGTACTCAACTGAGGGGGGGTACCCCCTACTCAGTTCGATACCCCGTGCTCAACTGAGGGGGGGGGGGTACCCCCCCCTCAGTTCAGTACCCCGTCTTCAGTTGAGGGGGGGGGGTCCCCCCCTCAGTTCAGCACATCAACAAAAGTCCTTGTCAGTGTCTTGAAATGAGGGGGGGGTACCCCCCCCCCTCAAAACCGTACATAAACGGGCTATTTCGCGCTGCGCATTGGACGCACGCCCGTAGGCATAATAGGAAGAGTGTCATACTCTTCCTATTATGTACTCTTGGTAGTACCAACAATTTGCACATGTACTATCCAATATGCAAATTTATTGAGCACAGTGTGCTGACAGCCATGTTGACATTATCGTTAGGGGGGACAAACAGTTTTAGTGAAAATGAACGAGAAATATTAGCAGGGAATTGCATATCAGAATAAATTAATATCAATTTTAGAGAAATAAAAATCTATTCTCATATTACAATAATTTTTTGGTATTATGTTTTCAATTGTTGACTTGCCAGTTTCTGCCCACATTACCAGAGGGAAAACATGGATGGAAGGCCGAAGCTGGGATTACACACCAACTGTAGGGCATACAATATGTATATTTCAATTTTAACGTTACGAAACGATAAAATCGTAATTGTCCTAATTTCGTTAAATAAATTTTTTTCAGTACGTATAATGTTTATACATACATGCACATAGGGAAAGCACGCAAAAGCACGCGGGAAATGCTGATTGAGAGTAGTGCCAAACTCGTGTAGGGATTGCACATATGGGTGCTGAACTCG
The DNA here is from genome assembly GCA_030248245.1 of Trissonchulus sp. WLG1_4. Taxonomy (NCBI): domain Eukaryota; kingdom Metazoa; phylum Nematoda; class Enoplea; order Enoplida; family Ironidae; genus Trissonchulus; species Trissonchulus sp. WLG1_4. The sequence goes on along the minus strand of JASANF010002419.1, from coordinate 65 downwards.
AGGAGGGTTTACAATGGTGCTGAATTCGAGTAGGCTTTGCACTAGCAAGTGCTGCATATTTACAA
>JASANF010002417.1:0-21337 GCA_030248245.1 Trissonchulus sp. WLG1_4 | reverse complement strand
GAGAGTTTGGTTTGAGTTTGTTTAGAATGCCAGGCTTACCCATATAGGCATAGTGTGTTCAAAAAGCATAGCCAATGGCCGGTATTCACTGTACACTAGGTTTATTCGAAGGAACATGAAACATTGAATAAGCATTGTTGTGCGCATCAATGAAGCATCATTATGTTGATTTCATATTCGTACGATCATGTGTTCAACTTTGAGCTAGGTTTATATCAACCTCGACTAGACATATATAGACTGAGAAAACCCAAACACCTGTAAATTCAGACCTTACCTTTGTACCATACGAGCATGTGTTGGAGTAGATTAAAAAACACCTGTGCATCACGTGACATAGTAGTTGTTTTTTTCAGGCATGCTGAACAGCGCGCCCCTGCTGTTGCCCGGGCGGCACCTGATGAATGGCGGCATGCTGGCAGCCAATGTGGCGGCGCTGATTGGCTACATGGCCTCACATGACCTGACTTTTGACCTCAGCATGCTGGGCACCACGGCCGCCCTGTCCACTATCATGGGGGTCACGCTGACTGCCGCTATTGGAGGTATATAACATACGTGCCGTCATACATGGGCATGGGGGAGTTGGCGGATTTTCAGCCCCCCCCCCGACTGGTGCTTCAATCAACCCCCCCCACCCCCCGAACGTTCTGAAAGTTGCTGAAGACGCGTAAATCAGTTTCTCACGTTCGTGAAAAGCCCCTCTCATTTTTTACCCATCCGGACGATTCCCCTCGCTGTGGGCTAAAAAAGGTGCCCTAAAACTAAAAAATTGCCCAAGATCGCTGTAAAAGGCATAAGCTTTTGCATTGCTGACATTTTTGCAGTAGCTCTGAACTTTTTGTCAAATTAGTCCAATAATAATTATAAAGTTTGAATGAAGCCTTGAGAAAGTTTTCCTTTTGTGTTATTTCAGGCGCGGACATGCCGGTGGTGATCACGGTGCTGAACTCGTACAGTGGCTGGGCTCTGTGCGCCGAGGGATTCATGCTCAACAACCATCTGTTGACCATCGTGGGCGCTCTGATCGGATCATCCGGAGCCATTCTGTCCTACATCATGTGTCGGGTGAGCCTTAGAAAAAATGGAGAAGGAATTTTTTTATTGAAATGAAAAAATGAATTAAATGGAACTGGAATAATTATGATTAGTGACATTAGACTGACTTAGTCTTGTTTTTTGTAGTTGTTTTTCGACAGCTTTTTCATTATAGTGTCTTTCCTGTAATATAACAATCTACTAGTGCGTGAATGGTTAATATGAAAGTTGTAGATGAGTAAAATGTATAGAAAAGCTGTGAGAAGGCAAAATCCTGTGAAAACAGCAAGTTGTTGAAAGTGATTCCCTCAGGCGTTACTAATCTTTTCTCGTTTCGGAACTATTAAAGTCGACGGCAACGTTTCTACAAAGTGGAAACTTATTGTCAAGTAAGAAATTCAAGAAATGTAGGCTATAGCCTTAAAAACCTGAAAAAATGCGGTGAAAACACCACTTCTTATTGGTCGAGATTCACAACGAGCTTTGAGACTCTGTCTCGAGTAAGTGATCGTATGAAATACATTTCAAAAATGTTTCATTTTCTATGTTCATTACTATTTCATTCGAAAATAACGTTCGTTTTAGACCGAGTGTGAAATTGAACGCCTTTTGTGAATCGCAGCCATTATGTAACAGTGAGTAGCATTTTAGGCCATGAACCGTTCCCTAGCCAATGTGATTCTGGGCGGCTATGGGACTTCCTCAACTGGGACTGGGAAACCCATGGAGATTGTGGGAGAGCACACCGAGTGGAACGTGGAACAGGTTGGCTCCCGCTTTTGGGGGTTCAGCTGCCGGGGTCCATAATCACGGTTGGCGCGACAGCGCCTAAGCTTAGAATAGCATAAGATATTACTACAAGATATCACTGGCGTGATTTACGTTTGCTTTACATACTTTTTTTGAATTCATGAGAAGAACATCATTATTAATAATAAATATTTTACCTGTATTTTTTGTTTTGGCAAAGTTTCTGGGGTTTTTTCGCATGGCAAATTTTCACAATTTTGCGAAAAGATGAGAATTATTTTCTTTTTTGCTCCTAAAAACGATTCTTCGCAAGGTTGGTGCCATTCTGTCCGTTTATTGAATTCTCTGGTTTGTTCTCTCGTTGGACTTAGATTCTTGCTGACGAAACCCGTCGTGTTGATGTTTCAGGTAGTGGACACGTTGACGAACGCCAAGAACGTGATCATTGTGCCCGGCTATGGCCTGTGCGCCGCCCGTGCCCAGTACCCCATCGCCGAAATGGTCTCCGCCCTTCGCAATCGTGGTATTAATGTTCGATTCGGCATTCACCCCGTTGCCGGTATGCCATTGCAATAATTACCATTCTTTGATGCCGTCTTAGAGATGATTCTTTGTCTGTATTGATTGAATGAATGTGGTTTGGATCGTTGAAACGTCGTGTCCAGTAAAATTTTTAATTATATTTAAATAAATTATTTGGATTTACTACTACTAGTAGTTGTACTATGCATATTTAACTTTTCAGCGCTATAATGTTTTAGTCCGCACTCAAGTTAAGTTTATGGAGCACAAAAAGGTTTAAGCACCTTTTGTTGATCATAGCCATGATGGGTCCGATATTATTATTAATATTATAAACTTATATTATCTGAACGTTTCACTAAACAAAAATCCAGTCCGTTTAATCCAGCCACAGAAATGACCCCTATTAAATGTTCTGTGTGGTCTTTTTCAGGCCGTATGCCGGGTCAGCTGAACGTGTTGTTGGCGGAGGCGGGCGTGCCGTACGACATCGTGCTGGAGATGGACGAGATCAACGAAGACTTCCCGGAGACGGACGTAGCCCTGATCATCGGCGCCAATGACACCGTCAACTCGGCCGCAGAGGACGACCCCAACTCCATCATTGCCGGCATGCCCGTGCTACGAGTCTGGAAGGCTAAACAGGTCGGCCATTCAGTCATTCATTCATTCATTCATTCATTCATTCATTCATTCATTGGTCGGACTTGACGTACTCTTATGGACGTATTGTTGGGTTTTATTAGGGCTGTTTGGGGTAGGGGAAGAACTAAGGAGTAGTGAGTTTTGTAATTTTTTATTTCAATTGTTGAAGATAGTGGTTTGAGTTGATTAAAGCCTTACGTGCCCTAACCGCTAGACGGTGCACTCGTTTTGAGGGCGTCATGGTTAGAAGTAACAAGAGATTAAAAAATTCAATTTTCCATTTAAAATTTCACTAAAACCTTAGTATTATTCAAAGAAACTAACAATGAGTCTTTGATCTACCAACTGATAACAATAATTTTTGTATTCTAGTTGTTATCAAACCGTGTTTTAGTTCCTTTTATGCAATTATTGCTTTTTTGTGTTTTTTGTTTGTTTTTTGCAGTCTTTTTTATTTATTGCAGGCGATTGTGATGAAACGGACCCTGGGCGTGGGCTATGCGGCCGTGGACAACCCCATCTTCTTCAAGCCCAACACGGCCATGCTGCTGGGAGACGCCAAGAAGATGTGCGATGCGCTGTTGGAGAAAATCAAGGAAGTCTCCAGTCGCTGATCAGCCATGGCTGATGTAGTCTTTGATTTATAGTTTTTTAATTTTATTGTTGTTAAATTTAATTTGTTTTTGTTTTTTAAAGGAAATCATGATAAGATGGTGGCAACGATTTGAGTAAACACGTTTTTCATGTCGACGAAAAATTTTGTACTCAAGTCTGACAAAAAAATGCGCCCTTTGGCTACTTATGTTAGCGGCATGACTTCTGCGACTACTTGCTTTACTCTTGATAGTCAAAATTTATTCTTTTCGTAAAGATAATATCACATGTTTCGTTTTCTCAAGTTGTGCAACTATTTTTGTCAGAAATTTTTTGAAAACCAATGTAAAACTTAATTTTTAAAGTTTCAAATTTTAGTTGGGTTATTTTAGTGACTGACGTTAGTCTTAATCATGTATGCGTCATGTGTGTTGGTAAGGAAAGGGGGGCTCCTACTTAAAAACCATGCAAATTGAAACTAGTGCTCATGACCTTGCCAGTTTAGGCGGCAGTTTTTTTTATTTTTAACTCATTTTATGACATTTTTTGATGCTTCTTTTTGAAATATTCATAGGAAGTTCATGTTAAACGATTAGCAAACTATTTTAAGGTTTTTTTAAATATTTTTGTGTAAATTTACATTTTGTTTTTCAAAGTATTTTTTCTTTCAATGCTTTTGCAAAGCATCGTATCTATTATTGTACATTTTTATGCACACTGTTTGCTATAGAGATTCGAATGAACCTTACTTAGTAAAGTATTGTGTTGAATAAAAACCCCACAAAACAGAATATTGCTGTTGTAATGTTACTCATTGTTATTGTTTGTTTATAATTAGGTAGAAGTTTATTGTTGATTATTAATTATTAATTGACAGCTATTAACTATCTGGTAATATTATGGTATTTGTATAATGCTGTATTTACGTTTTTGAAATAAAAAACTGAAAATTCAATATTAATAAGAATATCACAATTTTTTAATAAAATAAATAAATTATTTTTTAGAATTTTTCTAAAATTTTTCTATTTTTACAGTATTATGGTTTGTGTCGGGTTATAATCTTTGCTCTGTTTGCTTTTGGAATTTTTTGTTATTTTTATGGTTAAAATTTACTTCTTTAAATTTCAGTACATGACAATATTCTGCAATAATACTATTTGTATATTGGGAATTGTTATATTATAACCCTTCTCTGTCATGTGATGTTTCAAACACATTTAAACTGTAAGGGCCGCTTTATACTTAACTACCGCAGTTTAGTAAAACCACAAAATTCAGCAAAAATGACTGAAAAGTGAAAACGGCTGTAAGTATAAATCTACCCTAAGCTGCGATCGGCTAAAAAAACTGCACGGTTCAGAAGTACTACTGATTTCGAGATGCTACAGTTCTGTGTAAGCTGTTTGTACACAACTTGAATTATTGTTGTTGAATTCAGTTTAGTACGGGAATTTGTTCGTGAGTCGTCATTGTTCACAAGAACGGACCAGAGATAACTAAATTTTACAAAATTTTTGAAAAAACAGTCAGTATTGTATTTTCACTATTAGACCCACCCCCTAGGTTTCACTTTTGCACGTAATGCGTGGTAGCCGTAAAGCTGTCAGTGTAACTTATATGATATATATTATAAACCCCCAGATTCAGCATTGTGTACTCTTGGTAGGGAACGTCCGTCTGAACTGTGAATTTTTACGACACATATTATATTGTGCTTAGAAGTGCTGAAATACTATAAATTCAGCTTTATGCAGAGTATTTACTACTTGTTTTTGTTATTGTGTAGTATGGTTTGATCTTGGTCATATCAAGAGCACATAATGAGCAATAATCACCACTGTTCCATTTTTGCTCATTGTGTACTCCTGGGGTCAATGTCATTATTGGAGATCTGACACAAGTCACGAAGTTAATAGAAAACCCACTGTAATCAATTAATGTTTGGATCAGCCAAAGTGTTTTTTTGGTTCCGCAGTCTGCGATGTTTTCCTTCATTAGTGTTTAGATTGTACCAAACCACAGAGAAACATGTACATAGCATTAGTTTTTCTTCTACTGTTGAAGTCGTAAGTCACAATTAAATAAGATGACGAAAGTTGTGCCTTTTGGTTGTGACTTGTAAGCTAAGAATGACGTTGTCCGTGAATGATGCAGAGAATTGCCGTTTTTTACTATTCCAACTAATATTATTAATTGTTAGATTGTGCGGTTGTTGTTGTGTGGTTCTGATCAGGTGTAGCCATGTTGAATCATGTGCAGTGTAGCGCCTTTTGCAGCACAGTACATTAAATTTATTCATTCACTACTCTTGGTTGTATTTCTAGTTGGTTAGGTTTTACTATTTGGTTTAGAGTGAAGTCCGGTTTGTGCTCGTCCTTGTCTGTTAGTGTTCAGATACCATACATGAGCAGGCAAAAGGAAACACACGCAGCTAACACAAAACGTAGCTATTCTGAATTTACAGATTCTGCAAATCCTAATACAAACTAAGTCCTACAATCCTACTTGCGCTGTGGCTCATACGTATGAATCAGATATTTAGCCGTTCCCTGCGTGCAGTCGTATATCCGTATGCCCAACTCAATTCTGATTGTAGGTATATGTATATTAGCACGTAAACTAAAGTGATTAATTATTGGTTAGTTCATTAGTAGCAACATTACGGTTCCGCGAATAGAACATGTATATAGTCATCGTTACGAATTAGTTACAACTTGTGGTATGATTTTGATCATAACATATAGTTATAGTTTCGTTACAATTGCGTGTTCTCTGGAAAGATCATAAATGTGGGCGTATAAAATTCTTCAAGATAGAACGTGTACAAAGTAACGAGGTACAAGTTATAGTGCGAGTTTGATTGTAATAGCATCAGCTGAGCAGTTGAATCGTTCCGGTTTCTGAGATAGAGATGTAAGGTGTCCTACTCTGGGCTGGGGTGGACGCGTGTTGGTTTAGGTTGAGTTTGGGTTACAGAATTTGACTCTAGGATTTGTCACGTTTACATGTGAGTTGGGCCGTGGGTAGACAATTTTTACGCCCATTTACCGATACATGTGTGAAGTAAGATAGGCCCCCTAGAGTACTTAAGGGATTAACGACAGCTCATCATCGGCCCAGTAGCTCAACGGTAGAGCGCTGGTCTGCAGATCCAGAGATGGGTGGTTCGAATCCCCCTGGGTCATTCTGATGATGCTGTCTTTCTTTCGGTAAGATCCCCCCTGCCTTTCTTGGCAATCTAATGGGTACAAAATTAGGGGTTCTCTGGTCCAATATTGACCGCCCTACCCCTCTGATCGAACGAAAATATAGCCCAGATGTTGCAAAATTTTTCAAAGGCTATTTTTTACCCACCTATTTCAAGAACCCCCCTCCGGGCTTTTTTACGTGGATACATGCGTTCATCTGCTCCTCCAAATACCACCCGTTTTTTGTAGGTTTCGACAACCTAGGGTCCTGGCCCTGGGGCACGGGCCACAAGCCGCAGGTTGTGGCAGCCAGTGCTGCAAAGACACATGTTATGGATAATGGTGCAAGACTATGGAAGCGAAAAAGCTTCTGCAGGTCGTCCACAAACAGCCGTCTTTCACTGCCGCTCCAAGAAAAACAATGAATGTCGGCAAACGATGAAACTATCCTGCATTGATGCAAGACCTAGCTTGCTACAAAAATAGGTAGGTACGATTTAATTTAGATTACATAGTTCAATTATCCTAATTGCCAGTTTTAGGACAGTATTTTCACTACCATTTTTTGCTTGTTAATGAACGGCTTCTATAAAAGGAACAACGAACGGCTTTTTTGAATTGAAAAAAACATACTCCATAAAAGCCCCTGTTGAAATTTGAATTGTATTAGTTTCGTTATAGTTTGGTTATGGTTTCTTTCATATTTGCGTCTTCTCTGGAAGGAACAAAAAGCCTGTCACGGATAACAGTGTCTCCACTAAAATTTTGTACCCCGGACAGTTTTTTCAATAGAGAGTCCTTTCGAACATTTTCATTTGGATAAAAGTGCCCCTTGGACACTGTATCAGAATTAAAAGCCCCCTTTGATTACCCTTACCTTACCCATCTCTGACGCAATTAACCGGATAAAAGTATCCGGGGGGGGATAAATATTCAGGAGGACACTTTTATACGTTCCCTCCCTCTACCTACACGCATGCGTGCATTGGTTCTGATGCTGTTTCAGATGCCCGTTTTGTTGTGGCTCCAGATTGCTGGGGTCAGATCACGGGTCACAATTGTAGGTTCATCAAGAACCAGTGCTGCAAAGACACATGTTATGGACAATAAGAGCGAAGAAAAAAGGTCGGGCTCCAAACAGCCGTCGTTCACTGCCGCTCCAAGAAAAGCCGGTGAGGGCAGGCACTGAGACTGACCTGCTATGTCGTAAGTTCACGCTTGCCATTGTCACGAGCGTTGGGGTCGAGTTCGTTTTCATAATCATTTTATTAACAACTTTTTAATTTTAAATTTGGTGCAGAAAAACGCACGGAATGCCAAGCACTTATTCACTTCAATTCATTTATTGCAAAAAATAGTCGAGATAGTGAAAAATTACTGAAATGTTGGGCCATTGCTCCTTGTTTTGTTTCATGAAAATAGCGAAACACCTACTAGGTAGGCCTAATATTACCTAATTGTTATGGATTCTGAAATAAAATATAGGATGTCTTCTGGGGTAGGCGCGGGTTGGGTTTAGCTGGGTCGGAAAATTGATTTAAGGTTTACTCGCGTTTACCAACCACTGTTTATCGCTGCGATTCGCTGAATTTTTTCCGAGGTTCTTCATAGATTCTTGATTTGTTGGTCTCCACCCATCCCCTCTGAAACCCGGTTCATATATCGTCCTTTTGTACTTAGCACTTCAGTGTTTAAGCACTCAAGTGCCTTAGCACATGTGCTTTCCCGGTTCATACTTTGTGCTTTGTGGTTTGTGGTTTTGTCCTTTTAAATTTGAACTGATTGTGCTAAGCACAAAGTAGTAAAGCACAGTCAAAGTACTAAAGCACCTAACATCAACACAAAAAGAAAAGCACTAAATTTTTTATGTCAAAAAGCACACTGACAAAAGCACTAAAGCACAAACAGAAAAGCACAAGGCGAAAGCACTAAGTCCGTCCTTAGACACAAAAGCACAAAAACTGCCCACAAATGCTTTAGCACTAAAGTGCTAAGCAGATTTATAATGCCCAGTTTTCGCAAAAAAATTTGCAAAGATATTTTTACCCCCGAAATATTGATTTGAGGGGTTCCGCCATTGCCCCCTAACCATAAGTGTGTACATGCTTTCTCTTGATCCTTCAGATGCCAGTTTTTTGGTGAAATTTTAATCTTATGAATTTCAGTAGCCAACAATTTGAGTCCTGCGGATCAGGGACACAAATCCCACAAGCGTTTATAACAAATCAATGCTGCAAAGACACATGTTATGGACAATAGTGCAACGTGCAAGCATCGGAAAGCGAACAAGCTTTTAGCGGCTTTGGCATATGTGAGTCTCTAACAAGTCTAACCGCCGATTACACCAAATAAGTTTCAAAAACAAGCTAAGTTTTCGGCCAAAATATTCAGTAAGTATCAAGCATAAACTTTTAAGTACATTGGCTAAAGGCTATCGTAAACCTGTTGAGCCGGCGAAATTGTAATTATTCCGCCTAGGCGGAATTATTAGAATCAGAAAGTTCTATGAAATGCGTGCAAGGCAATTTGGTACGTATACATTGCCATACCTATGCTTAACACTATGCTAGTTTATAGACGCAAGCATGTTCCAACCGTGGGGGGCATGCCTGCCATAAAGAAGTACACAAAGAAAGCTGAAATCTAAAAGTACAATAATGGCATCAACCCATAGCAAACCATAAGTTTGTCAATAATAAACTGCTGCCCCCACCTGGCTTTGAATTGTTTAGTTTTGCTGAAAGTTTGTTTTGCTGGCAATGATCTGATTGGCTGTTGGCATTTAGCCACAGCCAATCAGCGTTTGATAGTGAATACAAAACACGAACATTTGATTCTTCGACAAAAAATGAAGCACATACTCTACGTGGAATTGATTTTTACAGAGACATACATAGAATATATGAACAATAGACAAAGTTTGTTTTAATTTGAAGCAAAGTTTTGAAGATTTTAATTAAATGCCACTTTTGTAGCAGTGGCTAATTTACGATTGTCAAATGTCAGTCAGTGGTGCGGTTGACTGGTAAATTCTAGGTAGCCGGTTCGATTCTCAGTCATGCATTATTACCTGTGCATATGAGCTTTGCTAAACTTTTACATTTAATTTTAGCTTGCTGGCTACCAATATAACTCTCCTTAACAATATAACGTAGGAATTTTACTCCTTTTAGGAGTCTACTTGTTGTTAATTACATAACATATTTCCCACAAAAAGCGTCCTTTTATGCAGCCATTTAAACTGCAAAATCTAAATAAAAAGCTTTCGGCAATTGGAACTTGGAAGGTTTATACTTATTGAGTTATGATTAATCACTAGAATTCAATGATTTCTGTTTGCTGTTTATGTTTACTGATGAAATGTTAAATGTTAAATTCCGTAAATTTAACCTGGGTTGGTGCTGTTTCAGTTTAAAGACCAGGTATAGGTACTGTTAATGATCAGATCTTTAGTGACATCTAATGGTCTAATGGTCTAATGGTCTAATGGTCTAATGGTCTAATGGTCTAAAATGTCTAGGTGATTCGATTGTGTGATGGTCTAATGGTCTAACTTTATAAATTCCTCTTACTTTATAAATTCATCTAACTTTATAAATTCATCTAACTTTATAAATTCCAAAGTTAGATGAATTTTTGGTGAATAGATGAATTTATAAACGACATTGACTCTAATGGTCTAATGGTCAACAATGACTCTAACTTTATAAAGTTAGATGAATTCATCTAACTTTATAAAAGTTAGATGAATTTATAAAGTTAGATGAATTTCCTTTGCACTTTATAAATCTGTTTATAAATTTATAAATTCATCTAACTTTATAGTGACTCTAACTTTGGAAATTCATCTAATGGTCTAATGGTCTAATGGTCTAATTTTGTGAATGGATCCAATGGGCTAACTTTAGAAGGTCATCTAACTTTATAAATTCTTTTAACTTTATAAATTCATCTAATTGTCTAAATTGATCTAACTTTATAAATTCATCTAACTTTATAAATTCATCTAACTTGTCTAAATTTATTCATCTAACGTTATACGATTCATCTACGATCGTCATAACTATAAACAGCTATAAATTCATCTAATGGTCTAACTTTATAAATTCATCTAATGGTCTAACTTTCTAACTTTATAAATTCATCTAACTTTATAAAGTTCACCAATTTCCAGCATGTGTGGTTTAACTGTCTTCTAATGGTCTAACTTTTTAAAGTTTCTTGTAAAAGAAAATTTGTAAATTTTTTCGTTTTCGAAATGAAATTTCCAAATATTTATTTTCATTTACCCATTTATCTGCTGTTTGCATAGGGGCAATTTGGGAGATGATCGATTCGATGTGCCTGTTGCAGGAACATCTGCGGTCGGTAATAGGTAATGCCAGGTTTGTGTAACTATCGAATCACCACTAACAGGTTGGTTTTGAGGGCAAGACTTTTGGTTTTGGTTTAAGGATTTAACAAATCAGCTACGAGCTGTAGGCGGAGCTTCTGCATATAACCAACTGAATTTACAGCATTCAAATATCAGCAATGCAAGCTGCCATAAGGAAGTTAGTAGAAGCTTTGGACATTCTATGTCTTTACTGTTCCTTAAACCTTAAACTTCCAGTGTGCATGAAACGGTTTAACCTTAAAACCCTGAAACCATAAACCTTAGACCGAAACCGGCAGTGGGAAGCTGGCATTAAGGTGGTAGCGTTCTTAGCTAATACTCCTAAAATGCTCATAACTAAAAACGAAACATTTCACATTAGCGGGCATCCTATGAATAGTGAAATGGTAATGAATTTATTTCGGATCAGTGATCACCCAGTTTTGTCACCTGTGGTTAGTGTGGACGAGTGGTTAAGGTGTTCGGTTTCTAATCTGAAGGTTGGATGATCGAATCCTACCTACTCAGTATTCGGTTATACGTCCATATCCTCGAGTAAGAGGCTTGGGCCACATTGCTCCTGCAAATCCAGCAGTCCATCCTAATCGGGTCGGTAAATGGGTACCACAATTTGTGGGAAGGTAACAGGGGTCCGTGTAGGGCATTATGCCTTGAGGGGCTGCCCCCCCTCCACGAATGTAGTCTTGAAGTGGCACCCCTGACGCTCCAGGGCTTTGTAACTGAGATGAGCACCGCACCCAAAGGATAAATTTTTACCTGCGTCGAATGATTTAGATGTTACTTGTCAAATGTTCAGATGTTCCTTTTTTCTGATCTCTAAAATAAGGTTAGATTCATGCGTGCAATTGTTTGTCCCTTTCGCCGCAAAATTTCTGAAAAGGAGCGCCAATAGTAGCGTATAAATCAGCATTGACGTGATAATTTCGTAATCTTGACTGCTGAACAGACAGACGGCTGTAAGTATGAACAAGAGTACATGATAAGAAGAGCATGACACACTCCCTATTATGCCTTCGGACTTGTATCCAATGCGCAGCGCAAAATTGCCATTTTATGTATGGTTTTGAGGGGGATTACCACCCTCAATTTCAAGACATTGTACTCAACTGATTCAGCTCCTATTATGTACTCTTGGTATGAATCAATCTTCAAAACCTGATTTCATAAATTTAATTCAACCAAATCTTTTTGCAGGTCTGGTGTGGCGGTCAGATCCAAACCTGCGCGCCAGAAATCGAACGTTTTATCTTCTGCGCCTCTGACGGTATGGACAACACTGCCTGTTGTAAGGAAAACGGGGTAGCCGACATTTGTCTGGGATATTGTCGCGGCGAAGTGCCCCCCGTGGAAGTTTGGACGACGTCGGAATTTCTGCCCTGTTCTCAACAGGTGGAGAAAATGATCAAATGCCACCGCGATGGCCTGAGACTATTGGTGCCGCGATGGCCGTTTAAAGACGCTCGCAAACCGCCCTTGCCATTACAAGAAAAAGAATCCAATTTACTGTCAGGTCTTGAATCGTTGTATTGTGATGAAGATGAGGAATAAGAATAAAGTGTTGTACTTCGTGCTATATATTATCGATTAATATTGAACAATGATAAACTAAAACTATGAACTAGAGTCTATACCTATATACATACATAGTCCATACGCCATGTATAACTAACTATTTGTAATTTGGTTTAGTGTATTTGTTGCGTGCTATAACCTGGTTATTGCGGCACGCTGTAGCGTGCGACCTACTTATACTGCACGCTACAGCGTGCAGTATAAGTAGGTTGGAAACTATAATAGCGCAAATAGCGCAAATAGCGCCTAGGGGTGGCGTTTTTGACCTGGAAACTATAATAGCGCCTAGGGGTGGGGGGGGGGTAAAATTTCGTGCTCGTGCACGCTTACACGCGACATCTACCGGATGCACATACACAAGTAGAAGATGTGGGTTCGCATATGTTAGTACCATTTTTTAGACATCCCATAAACTGTCATTCAACAACAATTATTATAAGAATGTTCTCAGTACGGGATAGGTATGCTTCAAACACCTAAACGAGCACATAATCCTGCTAGGGATTAATGGGTAGAGGATGCACATACACAAGTAGAGGATGTGGGTTCGCATATGCTACATAGTACCAAACGCTGACGCGGTCTCAAATATTTTAGGTAACTTTAGGTTTCAGAATTTTGCACTTCCTATTTGATCGCTTGCTTTCGCGGGTCAGCTGCTGTAAGTTTGTGTATGTATCTTTTGGATGTTTGTAAACGTTTATTGTGTATATTGTTTATTGTATATATGGGTTTTGTCGCTGAAATAGGGGCCTATTGGGTTTGAAAAGCCCATCGCAAATGGGGATCATTGCTAATTACTTCGACTTCTCAACAAGTGGAATATAGCGACTACTGCAACGGTGACTAAAATTACTAAATCTAGTGTAACAGCAGCGACTACTACAAACACAACAACTATTACAACTACAGTCTACAATACCTGCGCTGTAATAAACACTTCAAAAATCTCTACTAGATCAACTATTAGAATTAGTACTCTACACAACTACACAATTAGAAGACTGCTGCCAAGCACCACAACAACAGCAAGAACGTAAGCTTCATCGGACAGATGGACGCCCGTAGAAGAAATTCTGCGCCGTTTGCACTTGAAGCAGCACCAACTACAACAACAGCAGCCCGATCTCTTAACCTGCAGCTCTCGAACACGGTGTGCTGCGTCTCACTAATGGGAGAAATTATGGAAAGGTGCTACAGAACAGAAACAACAACAACAACAAAAACAACAACAACAACAACAACAACAACAACAACAACAACAACAACAACAACAACAACAACAACAACAACAACAACGATAACCTCCACACCAACAACTACGAGTACAACTACTATGCTTGTTACAAAATCACAACTACATAGCACAACAACTGCTGCAGGCATAAATTGAAAACTCGAAACGGCAGCTAGCGCAGAACGGTATATAAAGTCATTCTTTTGAAAACGATGGACACGAATGAACGGAAAGCCATGCTACAGCAAAGAGCAACTACACACCCTTTTATAAGAATCTCATAATCAGGCACAGCTGGTATGCAATCTTTCGGTGCAAATAATGTGAAAAGCTCGTGGTTAAAAAGACCGATGATCCAAGAGTCGGACTACGACTAATTCTAAAGAATAAAACAAGTTCAAGATGTTCGAGATCTGGCTCATGTTGCGACAACTAGAAATGTCGTATAATGTACTGAATTAATTAAATACAAAAACTAACAGCTGTTAAAGCTGATCAAACAAAATTTAGACTAACGGAGCTGAGGAAATTGCAAAAGAAAAGAGCTGGGTTGGGTCGATATCACCGATAAAGTTGTACACAAGTATAATGCACAAGAAGACCAAACTAATAGTTATGCCACTTGCCGAAAGCGCCAGAAGCGGCTACTTAAACATGAGACAAATTGTGTACTCTAGCGGCTAAGGTGACAACACAGGTGAGCCAGACTAGTCAATGACTATGGTCGAAAGTATACAAGTTGCTACTGTCAAAAGTAGCCTGTGAACAAGATCAGTAGTATAGCGCAAAATAAACCACACATTTTACTTCATCTGCTTCTGAACAAAAATGAGCGACCAACGGGATTGGTACTAATACTAAAGTTGATGTAAGGACAAAAACGGCAACTGATGTAACGGATGTCGCAGAAACTACAGGCAGGCCAAAACGACAATCTGAATAGCACCAAATGGCTGAAATTGTCCTACAATACAAGTGATCAAGTCAGGTTTGCGAGGAGAAACTCTGACAAGTCAAATTCATGCCACAAAATAGTCAATATGGCTTGTGAATTCTATGAAATCATTGACTTGAACAGAAGGTACTTACCGTTAACGGTAATCATAGCTGGTTCAGCAACTGTTTTGATTCCGAGATACTAGAAACAGCAACGGTGAGGGTGAAGCCGATCTACCTGGCCTACATGATCCAGAATTCAACAGAAGCAAAGAAACAGAACAGCTGAAAAATATAATTAGTAGAAGCATATAAGCCTTAGTGCCTTACAATGGTGAGCTTGTGATCGCAGCATGAAATTGGCGAAAATCAAACAATATGACAAAACAAAGATGTCACTAAAAGTGCAGTAACGGGGAGCACTTGCCGTGTTTCAACTTGGAGCATAGCCTACAATCGCACAAGACTAGCAATCAATGCTGTTTTGTGAGGTAATGTACATATGTAATAGCTCTATTACAAATACCGGATGTCAAGGGTTTGTAACCTAAAATCTTAACAAGCACGTTTTGCGAGTAGGGTTAAATTAATTTTGAAAAGTTTTTTTGCGACATGCTTGCACTGCTGAGGATATTCTTCGAATATAAAACGCGGCACCAAAATATTTCAACAACGCCAACCGTTTTATTAAACTAAACGATACCACCTCATTCTAAATCTATACTTCTTGGCAGTAAATGTCAGGACTAACGGGAAAAAACGTTTTAGTATGAAAAATTATGGTATTGTCTGTTAGCTACCTACGGTAGCTAACACTCGTGGTGGTCACAATAAATCGTCAACTTGCTTAGCGAGTGGGGTTCACTTGCGCAACTACGATTTTTTCCGACCAATGGTAAACCAACCGGGGTGAAGTATGACATGTACGTGCCAACGACCACGTGCCATGGTTAGCTCCAGCTGCCGTGTCGGTCAGCCAAAGACGCCGTGCAAGTTAGACAGTTTTTTGGCATAGTATTCTGACATATAATGGAGCTTTACAGTGCTAAAGTTAGATCATTTTAGTGTCCACATGACCACATCTACATGTATAACATAACTGAATTAGGGTCGATTCATACTTTAATAGGGCATACGGACAAACGGACATAGGGCATACGGACAAAGCAAGTTTTGTCCGTTTTTTCAATTCATACTTTTTAGGGCAAACGGACATTGGGCCATACGGACATACGGCTGTACGGGCATACGTACAAATGTCCAATTCATACTACTAGGCCGTATGTCCGTTTGTCCGTATGCCCGACACTTTTGACACTGTTGAACTAAGCTATTTTTTCACGGACATACGGACAAACGTAATTTGACGTTTTTAATGGCTGAACGGACATGGGATCCTGCCGAAAAAAATTCATACGTGCTTAACTTCTGTACGGGCATACGGACAAAGCAGCGATTCATACTTTTGAGTCGACTGTCCGTTTGTCCGTGTGCCCGAGATTTTCGGCAGAGTTGAACTGAATTCAACTCTGACGGACATACGGACACTCAGTGTTGTTTGATTTTAATGTCGGTTGTTGTAGATATCTATTTAATGAATTTTAAATCTCAATAAAAGTTATTGCAAGTGTCGATTATTTTTGTTTTAATGAAGGGTATACGCTATACATCTGCAGATTTGCATAATTTTGGTTTTCCTCTGCGATTATATCCAGTCCGGCTGCGTGAAAATTTGCTCAACAGCACCTCCCTTTGACGAGCCATTTTTACAACGGAAACAAGTTTACTGGTCCAACCAGAGATGTCTACTCAAAAAATGTGCTGCATATTTTTTTCAGTTCTATATTATTTTACCATGGCTCTATTTCAAAAGACAGGGTGACGCTAGTAGGATGCCCGGTACCATATCTGACTTTATTTGGCCGCAAGGTTTTTCACAACATTGCATGTTATGTGCTATTTCAATAAATTTTTAAGGTGCCGATTATTAGCCCAAAACGCTGATGGCGGCCGAAATCGCCAAGGTGTGGCTTTGTCCCCCCCCTGGCTCCGCCATTGGGGGGACGGGGGCGCACCGACAACTAACTGTCCTAAAGTCTCAGTCATGCTGGTCACCCCCCCCTCATCTTGAGCAAGCGTCAGTCATGCTGGTCGCCCCCCCCCTCATTTTGAGCAAGCCTCAGTCACGCTGGTCGCCCCCCCCCCCTCATTTTGAGCAAGCCTCAGTCATGCTGGTCGCCCCCCCCCTCATTTTGAGCAAGCCTCAGTCATGCTGGTCGCCCCCCCCCCTCATTTTGAGCAAGCCTCAGTCATGCTGGTCGCCCCCCCCTCATTTTCAGCAAGCCTCAGTCATGCTGGTTGCCCCCCCCTCATTTTGAGCAAGCCTCAGTCATGATGGTCGACCCCCCCTCATTTTTAGTAAGCCTCAGTCATGATGGTTGCCCCCCCCCTCATTCTGAGCAAACCTCAGTCATGCTGGTCGCCCCCCCCTCTTTTTTAGCAAGCCTCAGTCATGCTGGTCGCCCCCCCCCTCGCTTCTTGAGCTCACCAGATTTCAAAAGGGTAGTCTTCCCCTCCTTTCCATTACCCAAAATTTCCTATCTTTTTGGTTGTAGCCATGCTCTGTGGAGCTGTTTTTTCCTTAGTCATTTGTGTCTAATGGTCACTTGGGTGACCCTAATCGGCTCCCCAATTAAGTGGAGGCAGCCTCCCACCCCATCGTGTTCCTGGCCTCATTCGTTTTTTCCTGCTTGGCACAACATATTAATATATCGTACATGGGCATGGGAGGGATTGCTCCCCCGAACCCGACCTCGCTCCACCCTAGACAGGTCCGCTCCTCTCAGAATGTTCTGAAGGTACAGTACTGTGCAAAAAAAAGTTACCTCTTCGTCGGCTTACGACGAGCTTCGTCGTTCGCGAAAAGTGACGAACGTTGGCCGGAAAGTGACGAAGCAAAATTTTTGTGTTTACTGCGTGCGGAAGTCTATTGTAGCTCATGTAGCTCATGTTCTACTGTAGCTCACGAAGCAAACATTGGTGGCTCAGGAGCAAAATTGGTGGCACACGAAGCCAAAAAGGGAGGCGTAGTTTTATGCATGCAAAAATTTTATGTGTTGTGGCAGGCAGGAAGGAAAGCTACGTCCCCCCCTTCAAACTTTGGAAGCCGGAATTGTGTATATATTAAAGAGGTTTTTTGGTATATTTTTGAAAATGTGCAAAACTTCTGCAAAATATTTTCGAAATTTGGACTGTGCATTTCACTTTTGCAGAAATGGAAAATGTACAAACGTTTAAAAACCAAATTTCAATGCTCCAAGCCTACATTTTACGGAAAAATTACACAGACGTTACATCTATCATTGCGCAACTGTATATATAACTCGACTGTGCCGCTCTTTTTCCTGTTGGGCCACAGCCCAGGCCCAACAGGTCTTTAATTTTGATTCAGGTATCTTAACACACTTCTAGCGTTAAAGTGTTTATGTGCGGAGTGTGTTTTACACGTGCTATACCGTAGAATTGCATGTGTCACCGCTGAAACGCCTTGCAAATTGTACACTCACTGTGTAGGCTTATTCACCGACTTGCTTTCGTAGATTCGAAAATGCAAAAATCAGACAAAAAAAAATCCACCACGAATCGAACCTGGGACAGTGGGACCTCATGGTTGCAAATCTGCCATACTAACCACTCGACAACTCAGACCCTAAGGTTATGTTACATATATATATATATATATATATGTGGATCCGGATCCGGAAATTTTGGATCTTACGTCTATCTATATATATATATATATATATATATATATATATATATATATATATATATATATATATATATATATATATATATATATATATATATATATATATATATATATAAAAAAAAAAAAAAAATTTTAGTAACTAATGAAACTTAAAAACTACCTGAAAATTGCTGAAGTTTTTGGCTGAGATTTTGCATTAGCTGCCCAACAGGTTTATGATGACCTCTGCCAATGTGCTTGAAAATTAATGCTTGATGCTTACTGAATTCTTTTGCCGAAAACTTAGCTTGTTAGTTATGACTGTGGCTACAGGATTGCAGCAGTCAATTAAGTTCAAACGGCGTAGCCATAAACTCAAAAAATTCGAGGACTAAATTTTTTGTTAAATTGAAATATTGCATTCCAAGGATCTGTAGGGAGGAGTGCAGGCAGGCGCGTAACCAGGAGGGGGGGTGGGGTGGATTCCCCCCACCCCGAAATTTTTTTCCGACTGAAATTTTTCACAAGGGTCCTTTTTTGGTTTTTATGGTCCAGCCGGAAAAATTTCCGATACGTCTCCAATTGACCAAATTTGACGTAAAAGTCAAAAATTTTTCCAATTTTTTTTTTTGGGGGGGGGGGGGGGGGTGCCGCCCCCAGACACCTGCGTTCCTTGCTCTTGTGTTTTATTAAAAAGTAAATGTATGTGTACATGTGTATATGACTGCATTGTGCACTATACATTTCCTATTATTTGCTACATATTTGCTTCATACACTATTCAATGTATGCTTCCAGCTCTTTTATTGTAGCAAAAACGATATTTTTTGTGAATGTGCGGTCGTAAAAGTCTAAAATTTTCTTACGTTTTCAAATTTTCTGGCTTCTAGACACTTGTCGGACCACCAGCTTTGTAATTGTTGGCGTTTTGAGCTTCAATTTTACTTTCGATGCTACTCTGGTCAAAAATTAGCATTGTTTTCGAACCAAATATGCTACTATATGTCGTATTTTGCGTTAAAATCGCAATTAAGTCCATATATACAGCTATTTTACACTGCATTGCATGTGTAATTTACCACTGCTTGTGCAGTCGTAGTTGAGATGACGCTTCGAAAACTTTCTAATCTGAGGACGTAAACTGATTTGCTTTAGAATTCTGTAGATCGAATGAAGAGAAGTGCATAAGTGGCGTAGTGCAATATATACTGTAGTACTGTTAGAGCTCAGAAAGAAAGTTAACCTCTAGCTGTCGTTTAAAGAAACCAAAAAACCTATAAATTTAGCTGGAGTTTGCTCAACCTCAGATATAAGTCATGCATGTTTGGTAGACTCTACCGTGTATCTTCTAGTATCATGGATGCCGGGTGTTGAGTTTTAGGATATAAATAAGTAGTCTTGAGTCTCTAAGAATTGCGAGTTTGACAAAGATTGATATATATACAGAGATATATATATATATATATATATATATATATATATATATATATATATATATATATATATATATATATATATATATATATATATATATATATATACGGGCTCCGTGGGGGTTCGGGTGTTGGCCCCCCCCCCCGAAATTTTTTCCGACTGAAATTTTACACAAGGGTCCCCCCCCCTTTGGTTTCGATGGTTCGGCCGCCAAAATTACTGATCCGTCTCCAAATGACCACCTTTGCCCTCAAAATAAAAAATTTCCCAAATTTTTTTCTGGGGACTGCCGCCCCCAGACCCCTGCAAATCTTTGGCATAGTGTTCCTTGCTTTTATTTTAAATGAAAACATGTGCATCAGCATTGTGCCCTATGTATTTGCTTAATACAATCTTTGGTGTATCGTATTAGCTGTTTTTTGTTACAAAATATACATTTTTAGTGTATAATTTTACAGTTTTTATGTCGGAAAATTTCGGAAAATTTGCTAATTTGCTAGCTTCTGGACCATTGCCGGCCACCGTTTTTGTAATTTTCGGAGGTTTGAGCTCCAATTTTACGTTCGATGCTGCAACGGTGGAAAATATGCATGTTTTTGACCGAAAAAATGGTAATATGTGTCGTTTTTTGCGTTAAAATTGCAATTAAGTGCATTTTAACACATTTCATCAAAATCGAAAAGTCCTTCTGACCTCTAAATTTTTTCCTGGCTACGCCACTAATCCAGGAATGCCCAGAAAAGCTAACGAAATATATGACTACAAAATGGCATTCAGTTGATATTAAGGGGGTTACTATACTACCCATTTCCAAGAAAGTTCCGCATCCGCTCCTTCCCATATCGGCTATCACCCCTAAAATGTTTTTTTAAAAATTCGCGTTATAAATAGTCTGGGGATAGAATATATGTAGAAGACTCGGATTTTTTCCGAGATGAGAGAGCGAGACTGCGAAACCGCAACTACCTAGGCGAAAACCGAGATTTTCGGGTCATTCATTGCCATTTATCTGCGGGGTGGATTTCATGACCTCTTACAATCGCCCGCGTATATAATTGAACACAGAACGCAGAAATTTTTACCTCCCCAACCAGTGGCGTATCCAAGATATCGCAAAGGGGGGCTGCACCCGGAGCTGCGACCGGGAGGGGGATGTGCAGAGCAACGTGCGTCATCGATCACCGGGGGCGGGGTGCCGGAGCAATGACCCACCAGCTCAAAGGAGGGATCTGCAACTCACCCAATCCCTTCCAAAATACGCCACTGCCCTC
>JASANF010002415.1:0-12321 GCA_030248245.1 Trissonchulus sp. WLG1_4 | reverse complement strand
CCTGTGCTAAGCCTAAGCCTGAGGCCTAACTTGAAGGAAAAACTTGCTAAGAAGCATCATAAAGAAGTTTACCGCACTAAACAACCTCAACTAGCTTCATAATTTAACAAATTTCGCAGCTATTGCCCGAATTTTGTACTGAACTTGTGTTTTAACGATTCAATCAGGCTGGTCCAGGTAGCTTCAGAAAAGGTTTTGTAACTTTTCAAAGCCTGAACCGATTTACAAAATTATTTCAGCACTTTGTAGCTTAAAAGTTGCTCTTTCAGTGGTGGCAGCAGGTTTTCATTTCATGGAGTATTTTTGCCTAAATCTAATTTTGCGCAAATATTTTCATGTAAAGTTTAATTTTTGGACAAAGTTTTATTTCCAGCTAAAGCTTACATCCTACAAACGTCTAGCCTAGCCTATTCGAAAAGGCGTTCAATTTTGACCCCCGCCTGGGTTTGGGGATATAGGGGGACTCCGGATCATTAGTCGAAAAAATGCCGTTTTTCCGACTTATTCCACCCCTAAGGGTATTAACACCAATAATTTCACTCTAGATTTTTATTAAAAGGGGCGACATCTATTGTGGAGGCTAGAGATCAGATTGGGGGCTTGGCTGACGATGGCACAGGAAGAAAAAGGCGCGTCCGAAAAGGGTGCGAAAAGAGTGAGAAAATTTTTTCACTGGATTCGGAGAGCAAAGTTGCACTCGTTTCGCACTCGTTTCTCACCCGTTTCACACTTTTTATCACTCGATTCTGACTTTTTCTCACTCTTTTCGCACGCATCCGAAACCAGTGAGAAATGTAGCCAGAAGCATATTCTCACTCTTTTCGCACTCTATTCTCACTCTATTAGTACTCTTTTACCACTGTTTTCACACTGTTTTCTCACTCTTTTATCACTATTTTCTCACTCTTTTATCACTGTTTTCTCACTCCAGCTAGACTGCACTGAACAATTTCTCACTCCTTTCTCACTCTTTTCACACTGTTTTCTCACTCTTTTCACACTATTTTCGCACTCTTTTATCACTCTATTCTCACTCTTTTATCACTGTTTTCTCACTCCAGCTAGACTGCGCTGAACAATTTCTCACTCCTTTCTCACTCTTTTCACACTGTTTTCTCACTCTTTTCACACTATTTTCGCACTCTTTTATCACTCTATTCTCACTCTTTTATCACTGTTTTCTCACTCCAGCTAGACTGCGCTGAACAATTTCTCACTCCTTTCTCACTCTTTTCACACTGTTTTCTCACTCTTTTCACACTATTTTCGCACTCTTTTATCACTCCGGCTAGACTGCGCTGAACAAATTCTCACTGTATTCACACTAATTTTACACTGTTTTAGCACCTTTTCACACTATTTTCTCACTTTTCACTGTTTTTCTCACTAACTTCATACCTTATTGAGCTCATTTCTTGTGATGGTTTGCCGAATGCATAAATAGTTTCTTGTGTATCAGAAATGGGCATATTGTTATCAGTATTGGGACATATTGCTATCAGTATTTGTATATTTTGCAGCATTTGAGAATACATATATGATATATACTCATACATTGGCAATATATATTACGCAAAATATTATGTGCGCACAACATTCTATATAAACTATTAACACTGAACCCGCGGAGCTGAGGTTCAGCAGCTATATATAATCCCCCTTTTCTAGTACACTAACTTAATTATAAGTCTACAAAACTAAACTAGATAAGACAATAATTAACAAACTTACCAACATGCAAAAATACTGATAGCGGCAATAAATTAACGTAAAAGTATATAGCTCTTGTTGAAAAATTTTTTTTTTAGAAATACAACAGCTGTGAAACACACTGTGAAAAGTTTCGTAATGGTTTCAGACATAGAAAAACAGTGAGAAAGAGTGCTAAATTAGTGAGAAGACAGTGTGAAAAGAGTGAGAAAACTTCTCACTCATTTCGCACTGTTTTCGGACATTAGAAACGAGTAAGGAATTTTCTCACTGATTTATCACTGGTTTCCGACGTTGACAAAAGTATTGGGCAATTGTAAAACAGCGAGAAAACAGTGTGAAAAGAGTGAGAAAGTTTTCTCACTATTTTCTCACTGTTTTCGGACGTTGGAAAAGAGTGAGAAATATTCTCACTGGTTTATCACTGGTTTCCGACGTTGACAAAAGTACCCCCCCCCCCCGCCGAAGATTGACCCAAATTTTCTGCCAGTATTAATACTTGCTTAGTCGTTCAAATTAATTCTAGTTTACTAACGAAAGTTTGCCAAAAGGGAAATGCACATGCAGAGGCTTTGATGAAAACTAATAGTAATAATAAATATAAGTAAGTCATGAAGTCGCAGATCTGGGGGCGGCAGCCTCCGTAAAAAATGGAGATTTTTAGGCAGAATTGGTCAATCAGCGTCAATACTTGCTCAAAACCTTTCGTCAAGGCTCCGTCATTTTTATTTTCTGAACGTCATTTTTAATTAGTTTTTAAGTTTAATTTCTGCAAATGACATAATTTTTGACGAAAAAAACTCCTGCGCTCAGGCTTAGGCTTAGTGCTTACGCTGAGGCTTATGATATCTGTATGGCTCAGCCGCTCCGTAGGGATCTGGGTTTTTTTTTCGCTGGCAAATTTTCGCAATTTTGCGAAAAGCTTGAAATTTTTTCGCAAAATCAGAATTTTTTTCGCAGACTTACTTTTGTTACTGCAGTAGATTTTACATTTAAATGTTATTAAAACACTATTACGCCTATACGGGATTAAGACTGACGCAATTTTTACCCGTTTTGGCCAAAACGCAATGATTTTGACATTTTTATTTAAGCTTATGGAGCCGTCTTGCAAATTTTGTGTCTATAGTTTTTCAAAATTTGCACAATCGATGCTCAGCCGTAAAGAACTTTTAGAAGACTCGGCCAAAGACCAAGTTAGGCCTGAAAATGCTAACATTTTGGGACATTTTAAACATTTTTTAACATTTTGAAATGTTTCTTTTCTTGATTATGTCATTTCCGACCCCTATTATACTGTCTATTAGTGTTATATACATGCAGTCGGTGTGATATGATATATACATAGAAGAAAATGTGTCCCATTTACAGTCACTAGAAACATCAAGTCACAAAGTTGCACCGACTGCAGTGAGGGACTTGATGGACTTGAGTCCAAGCCTAGTGGATCAGTAAAAGTCGGAGAAATTTTCAGTTTTTAGGCCAAATTTGGTCAATTGGGGACGTATCGGAAATGTTTTCCGACTAAACCATAAAAATCAGCGCATAGACCTTACGAGTTCACCTCCACTGCGTCAAAATTTTTTCGCAATTTTGCGAAAAGGTTTCAAAATTTCAGCAAATATTTTTCGCTATTGCGAACGTTTTTGCGAAAAAAAACCCAGGTAGGGATGGAAGTCTCGGTCTCGGTCAGAACCCGAGACTAGCCCAGTCTCGGTCTCGGTCTCGGTAGTCGAAAAGTCTCGGTTTGTACCCGGTCCTAACTACTCACGTTTCTGAGTAATAAGTGTCGAAACCTCCGGGAAAAAACCCTATGCGGGAAAAAAACCCTAATGCGGGGAAAAAACCCTATCACTTTTTTTGATTGTTCTATTAGCAGTGAGTATAAATACAATTTCATCGTGTTCTACAACTCTTAGGCTGCAGTATGGACTAAACCGTTTCTCCGACACCCATGTCACTCACAATGACTCTTCAAAAATTGACCCTTTTTGGCAGAAATGACTTCCGCCCAATTATGCATTTTTTCCGTATTTAAAAGCATTAAAAACAGATTTTTGCGCTTATCACCTTTGAAACGGTGGGGAAACACCGCCCGCGTCTACCATTCTTGGATTTAAGTCGTACGCAGCAGCTAAAGCCTAAATATTCCAAAAAATGCCAAATTTTGGTGAAACATCACCAAAACAAGTTTCACGCAGCGTTTCAAACAGCGGAAAACAGTGTCTGCCCTACGAAGATCATATTCCTATTCTCAACAGGTATACCTAGTCCACCGGTCAAGGTTCGGCGGGGGGGGGGGGAATTATTTTTGCCCATAAATCGCTTCCTACGCCATCTTTTAATAAAAATATAGAACCCCCATCGTCAGCCAAGCCCCCAATCTGATCTCTAGCCCCCAAAATAGCTGTCGCCCCTTTTAATAAAAATCTAGATTGAAATTATTGGTGTTAAAACCCTTAGGGGTGGAATAAGTCGGAAAAACGGCATTTTTTCGACTAATGATCCGGAGTCCCCCTATATCCCCCAAACCTAGGGGGGGTCAAAATTGAACGCTCTTTCGAATAGGCTAGGTTAGAAGTTTGTAGAATGTAAGCTTTAGCTGGAAATCAAACTTTGTCAAAAAATTAAACTTTACATGAAATTTTTTGCGCAAAATTGGATTTAGTTAAAAATACTGAATCAAATGAAAACCTGCTGTTACTATTGAAAGAGCAACTAACTTCTAAGCTACTAAATGCTGAAAAAATTTTGCAATTCGGTTCAGGCTTTGAAAAGTTACAAAACTTTTTCTGAAGCTACCAGGATCAGGCTGATTGAAGCGTTACAGCGCACGTAAGGTTTAGTACGAATTCCGGGCTATAACCACAAAGTTTTTCAAAATATGAAGCTAGTTGGGGTTTTTTAGTGCGGTAAAGTTATTCCTGATGTTTCTTAGTAGGTTTTTTCTTAAATTTAGGCCTTAGGCTTAGGCTTAGTGCTTAGGCTGAGGCTTAGTGCTTAGGCTTAGGCTTAGGCTTAGTGCTTAGGCTTAGGCTGAGGCTTAGTGCTTAGGCTTAGGCTGAGGCTTAGTGCTTAGGCTCAGGCTTAGTATTTGGGTTAGGAAAGGCTTAGTCTTAGTTGCTTGCATCAAATAAAAGGATATTTGCTACTGTGGAATCATAAACAAAGCTGCGCTTTTGAACCGAAATTGGCTGTCAGCGCCAGCGTGATGCTGAGCAGCAGTGACGTTTTGAATTCGTATTTTATGGTATTCTTCATTATTAAAAATTGCTCCTTTTAACTAAAAATGCTATTTTGTGTCGGAAAATGTAGTTAATTTATTGTCTGTGCAAAAAGAAACAATAACAATTGATATGTGAGCTCAATTTAACGATGCATAGTTCGCCTATTAAATAAGTTTAAAAAATTAACATTTTTTGGTATAAATGAGCACAATATTTTGGAAACAAAGCTGAATTAATTATATTATTATAAGTTACGTTATGATGATTAAACTTCAGACTGATATTACGACTGTATCGGTGAAAATTTTCGAAAATATTAGCCCCTGAATGTCAAAAAATGATGATTTTCGACAAATTTTGAATTTTTTCGAAAAGCAGTAAATCTACGTTTTTTTGCTTGGAAAGTGCTAAAAATGAACTCAGCGCGTCCGAAAACCTATAAAAACGTGTTTTTACATTGAAAAAATATGCGTTTGAACTTCCCCCCCCCCCCGCCGAACCTGCACCTAGTCCACCTACTTTAACGAGCTCACACGAATTGCATATTGTCGTTAATTAAGTCTTGTACCAATGCTTTTACAAGCTCAGCCTAAGTATTTTCCCGCTTTAGACAGACAGTAACCTATTCTACCCAAGGAGCCGCCCGACAAGGGCATTTTTCCTTACTAGTATATATGAGTTTAGCAAAAAATCAAAAAAAATCTGAAAGTTCAACTAAACTACTACCACTACTCAGAAGTATGCGGCGACACATGTAGTTTGGTAGATGAGAAGGGAAGACTCTACTCCCAACTAAAATTTAGTCGCAAGGGATTGAGGGGGCCCCACTCACAGGGGTGTCACGCCAGGCAAAGAATGAAAGAGCGTCACGGCGCGCAAGTCTAATTTTTGTGCCAAAAACCCTTTCTATCTTGGGAGTATTTTAGCAGAACATTGGTAATTCCAATACAATCGGAGCGATTTTTAACTAAATTCGGCCAAACAGTGTCAAAAATTGTATTTTCTGGCGAGAACAAGGACAAATTGCGTCTGCTTTGGGACAGAGGTCAAAATTTTACAGTATTTAAGAAGACATGGTCCCACACTCACACAAAAGGAGGAAAGAACCAGGAAAATTGCCGTGCTGTAGCTGTTATTATATATACATAAGGTGTCTGACCATGGTCTTGTTGTAATTTTACCTAAAAACTTGTAAAAAGTCACCAAATCAATAGGTAAAAAATGACCCAAAGTCTCGGTTTTGGCGGTCTCGGAATTTGGTCTCGGTCTCGGTAGTCTCGGTTTCGTGGTCTCGGTCTTGGTCTCGGTCTCGGTCTCGGAAAAAAACCCGAGACTTCCATCCCTACCGCTCAAGACTAGGATCCGGAATATATTTTGGATCCGGTTTATCCCTAAATCATATATTTTTAGGTGTTAAGATATTCTAATTTTTTCAGCAATTGACAAAACAGGGCTCGAAAGCAAACCTCAGTATATACTTAAATGGGGTCAGCTGTTCGCGGCATTGCTGGGCTTCAGCGATGGGCCGCTGACATGACAGCTGGTTACGATAACGTAAAAATCACAAATATGTCTTCTTCGTGGAAAAACGGCCTTGCCTTTTGTGCTCTCATTCATCGATTCAGACCTGATCTAATGTGAGTTAACTATTCCTTTAAAATTAAGACTAAACTGCTAGCTTCAAGCTATTGCGGATAAAAAAATGCCTTTTCATCATGCGGCAGTAAAGCCGGGTTGGGCATTTTTTCTGCCAGAGGCAAGAAAAATATTTTAGCTACATATATATGTGTGGATTTTCATGATCGGAAAGTAACGGAATGTTGATGTTCTAGAGACTACGCTTCATTGTCGGAAGAGAACATTTTCGAAAACAATGCCTTGGTGAGTTCAAAAATATTACGAATGTATACATATATATACTAGTTGAATGTAGTACCATGTTTCAAAATTGCTTGTGGCTGCCCATTGCTAAGTTAGTATACAAATATACATATATATATATATAATATATATATATATTAATATTATTGTTCGTTCTCATGTATTACGTAGTGCCATTGGCTTATTTATGTCCATGTTAATTTTATTAGCGATAGCCAATTATTCACGTATGAAAAATAGTAGAAACTATTTCATTTAGATTTTGATTTTATTCAGACATTTTTCACAGTAAAAACATTTCAGACGAAATTAATTATTCAGGCATTCCATGTGGCGGAACAGCTGGGGATCCCGGCATTACTGGACGCAGCTGACATGTCAGTTCTGCCCGAACCAGACCGACTGTGCATCATCACTTATGTTATGCAGCTGTATGCTTATTTTAAAGATAAAACTCCCAGTGAGCAATCTTAGTTTTATGTCGTGCAGTTACTAAGGTTTGACCAGAAAATGTTGTGGCAGGGCGTGATTTACTAGCCACTGATGGATGAAGTTAAAATTTTACTATAAAATGCGGGACACTCGGACAAAAAGAAACACTTAATTTCTTTACAAAAAGAACAAATTGCAAGCATCAAGAGCACAGGGAGTAGCCATATAAATCACGCCGGCTGCTTTGTCGTAGGGATCAGCTATTTCTGGTCATACTTTTGTTCTTTTCCTAATACAATCACATATTATTTTGTTTTGTTTCAGTGTTTAACATTTTTTAGTCAGGCTCAGGCACTATATTTACTGTTTTTCGAACAGGCTAGTATCTGTTTTTTTACTGCGCCAGTTTACTGTGCCTGAGTTACCTAGCTAAAGTTGCAGTATATAGTTTTCTGTTTTTCTGAATCTTATGCTTTTTTATAACATACTCTTTGGTATTGTGCCTTATTTCAGGTGATAATGGTGCCAAAGCATCAGAATGTGTGCAATCAGAGGTAATTCGTTATTATAATAATGTTGTATAATGTATATAAAAGTTTAAATGGTTTAGATTATGTCAAACGTCACCAATATTCTATATATCAATTTTAACACGTTCCAGAAAAAGCATGAAAAATCATCCTGGCTACGCCACTGACATTATGTGCCATTTTTTAGGAACGTAGAGCATTATTAATTCCATATTCAAGTGTATGCCTCTGGTTCCTTCACTGCTGGCTCTTCCAGTTCATCTGCTGTTTTAAATCTTAGTGTTGCATTGATATTTTTGTTCATTTTTTCAGAAACCAGTATATGCCAGCGTTCGTAAACGACCTGCGGAATCCACGTGTGTGGCCTGTAGTAAAAATGTTTTTATCATGGAACGGCTGATAGTTGACAATAAACTGTATCATAGGGCGTGTTTTCGCTGCTCTCGGTGTGGAAATGGACTAAAAATTGGCCTCTATCGTCAAACCCAAGATGAACCTCCTGTCTACGAATGTATCAAGCATGCGCATGAGCATCTTCCGGAACCCAGCTTGCAGTCGCAGAAACCGCCCCGACCCCCTGAACTTCCAAAACTTGCTCAAAAACGTGATAGTCATACTTTATCCGATGAGGCGACACCTAGACCTTCCCAGCCGCCACCCCCACCCCCTGCTGGCCGTGCAGTATCTGACAACCCAACGCCTGAGCCTGAATCAGTAGGTTTGCCAAAAATAGTCAATTCTGAACCCATTCCACCGGCAAAACCACCAAGGGTGGCGTCTGAACTGACAGCGGCCGATTCTGAACCTGCCGAAGATGGAGATTCCTGCTCTTTTAAATCAATTGATGGATCTGATACGATTGAAGAGGATAAAATAGCTGATTCTAAAGCTGAAACTGATCCAAAAATAGAACCAATTGAATCGGTTGCTAATGAAGTGTGTGAAATAGCTGATTCTGGCGATAAGTCGTCGCCGAGTCTAGTCGTAGACAGTGAACCAGCTGAAACTAAGCAAACTGGCGAAACAGCAATCAGCCCAACTGGTTCGGAAAACAGAAAATCTGGACCTCCTGTGCCACAGAAGCCAGATTTTCTGGTGAAAAAAAGCATCGCAGATGACAAATCTTCCTCTACTCTTCCAGTGCCGCCTCCTAGACGAAAAAATCTGTCTGGAAAAAGCTCTCCTGCGTCAGCATCTAATACAAGCACGCCGAACATGAGTCGAAATTCCACTATCGGACGCTCGGGAGTGGGTGCGCCTCGCGCAGCCACACGATTAAGCAAAGTGAGGAAACAGCTGGAAATTGAGACCAAACAACCGCAAGCAGAAAAGGATGATACAGTGGAATACCCAGACGACTTGAATCCTTTTGGTGATGAAGACGAGGACAATTCTGAGGCGCGGGCGTCTCTGCAAACAGCCGAGCCTGAAAAAAGTAATTTAAGCAGACAGGCAACACAGTGTTTTTTGTCGTGTTGTAATGATTATGGTCTGTTATGCCTATGCAGCAACAGGAAACTGTCTAGAAGATTGTCGTATTTTATTAAGTAAATTTAACTAGTTTTATTCTCGAATGGTATGTAGTCAAATTGTGATGTGTGTTTCTTACTAAGTACTTTATGACACGTTTTTCTTTCCTTGTGGCTCAGTAGAATCAAACTTTTCATTTTGCTATGCAGTTTTTTCTAATTGTCATTGAAATTTTTAGACATTACATATTACATAACTATAACTACTATAGTATTTTGTTGCAGTAATGGTGAAAAAGACGAGTTACGACGATTCATTAAATCCATTTGGTGATGATGAAGAAAGTGACTCTGATTCGGACACAGAAAGCACCAAAGGCGACTCCAAGGAGGCACCTATGAGCAAAAGTGCTACGACGCTTACT
Organism: Trissonchulus sp. WLG1_4; assembly: GCA_030248245.1. NCBI lineage: Eukaryota > Metazoa > Nematoda > Enoplea > Enoplida > Ironidae > Trissonchulus > Trissonchulus sp. WLG1_4. The sequence goes on along the minus strand of JASANF010002415.1, from coordinate 2,647 downwards.
CCGGTGATTTTTAGAGGTAAAAATTGATAATATTTTTAATTTAATCAATCTTCACGTTTGCAGCGCTGATCAAGTTTCGTTAATGGGTACGGTTAATCTGATTTTCAAGAATCGATTTAGTCTGGAATGGAAGATTTCAAAAAGCCAAAACTTTTTGTTTCTTATCTGGCCCTACCGCATAGATAGCTTCTGTGGCCAACTCGCATGCTTAAAATGTACTCTGATTGTTAGTAAATTATGCATTTATTCATTCATTCCCTCATTCATGCATTTTTAGACTCTCCTGCTGGAAAAGCGACGAATTCCAGTCGCTCTAGTCTGGACTCACGCGCTAGCACGGAAATGTCAACCATGGAGCGACGAAAAAAGCGACAAGCGCCGCCTGTCCCAGCTAGACCCGATCTGGACACTTGCACCATCTCCCAACATTCCACGCCTGGCTCTGCCGATAAGCGTAAAACTTTCGGCAAGCGCAGACCCGCCCCACCTAGACCATTGCCTGTTAAACGAGATGTAATGCTCTTTATGTTTTCTTTTTTCTGTAGGTTGTCAAAATTTTGTTGAAAAACTAGGTTTGATGATGAGTAGACTTGTGAAGGAGGAGTAAGAATGTAAGAAACTTATGTAGCATGATCTAAGCAGAGTTTTTGCAGGATTGTGGTGACGTTTTTTGTAAGAATCAGAAGTATTTTTGCTTTTTTTGACCATTTTTGTACTGATTTGTATTAGTATTTTTTAGATTAAAACGGCAGAAAGACCAAATCTAAAGGAAATAATGAATGAGCTGAACGAAGTGGACCAGCGGCAGACAGACTTGGAACAACGTGCTCAGAGTATGGAAGGGCGACTGCGAGAATACATGCAAAATGACAGTAAGTGCATTTGAATAGATCTTGTGAATTATCTTCTTTGTCGAAAATTTCCAGGTTTTAAAACTACAGTATGATCTGTCATTTTTTTATTATTAATCACTGAGATCCTTTTATGCAAATTGCAAACTATGTGTATGAAAAACTGACACAGATCGATTAGATAGGTAGACAGGCATTTTTTCGGTTTTTATAAGTGGGGGTTTTGCCTGCTGGGTGATCAAAAAACTGAGGTAATTATAAAAAAACTTCATTTCCATCTTAACTGTCTTTTAATTTGTGAATTAAATTGTCTACTAAAAAATGCCAGAATAACACGGTTTTCAGTAATGTCTTTAAGTGTTGATTTGTCAACTTGCATGAAACGATGGATGAAGTTTCAATTGTCATGGTAAAACTGAATTTTTTTGTTAATCTGAATTACAAAACCCTTAACAGACAATGATCCTATTAAGTTTTCAAAAGTTAAGTTAAGTTATTAAGGGTTTACGAGTTGTTTTTTTAGGCGAATCTTTGGATGACTTAGATCTGGTCTCGGAATGGCTAGAATTGGTGAATGAAAAGAATGCTTTGCAGCGACGGGAAACAGAATTAATATACGTGTAAGCCTGGCTGTTGTTGTGTGCATGTGTGAAATGTTAGAATACGGACAGACTTAAGTTCTTATCATTTGCTCGGTAGCCTTATTTTATCTTTGACACGCTGAGTTTTTTTATTAGTTCGTTTGTCTTACTTTTTTGTCCGAACTGACACAAAGGCTTTCTCATTTTACATATCAGATAATGTTGCTGCTTGTCGATGGGTTTGTTTGCATCATTATAACCGTTCTTCGGCAGCGCACAATTTGACTGAGATTGAAGTACTGTAAAAAAACTGGGAGGCGACTAACCGTCGCTGATTTTATTGATCGACCGTTGAATCGACCTGTGCTTGAAAATAGATTGGGATGGAATGCATAAAGACAGTCAATCGTAAAGCCAGTCCAAGGCGTCTAATTGAGTAATTTAGTATATTGTAACGAAACATTCTACACGATTACATCGGTTAGAATGTTGCCCTTAGATTGCGTTGAAGAAGACTGAGCTTTTATGCATTCCGCCGTGAATGTCTGTTGATGATGAGACTCATGTAAAGTTGTGTGGTCGTTCATTGGTCAGTTAGTTCGTACTTTATACTTTTCATCTTATTTTGTTGTGCATGTTTTAGTCGACGAGAATTATATTTGGATGAATTGCACGCCGATATTGAATATAAGCTTCGATGTATTGCCGAGAAACCAGGTAAACCAGTGCTGTACATTTGTAGATTTTTTGAGTGGTTTAGCCTGTGATACAATAACCATTGCCATTCCTGTTTATTGACCAATCGTATTTGTTTTTATTGTTTTGTTATTTTATGGTATGTTCTCATTGATCAAGTTTTTTATTAAGTTGTGACGTTACTGGAGCTTACCTTGAACTTCTTGAGTTTAAATACGAATCAAGAATTAAACAGATTGAAACTAGTAATTATTATAAAAATGCCCTTTCACCAAGGTTAGCAGTGTGGGTAGAATAGGAAAGTTAGCTGATCTATAGCGGAAAAATGCTAATAAGCTTGTCAAACAGCCGGGACAAGTTTTGCAGCAGAATAGGGAAACTCAGCTTGCTAAATGAAGCGGACTAGAGTTGCGTCAGCATAGCAGTCACCCTGCGACACGTTAGTGCTTTCTGCACCCTATTCGCGCGAATAATTAGGAAAAACATTTTTGACGCTTACTAGCAGTCAGGTAGGACTTA
>JASANF010002412.1:0-19176 GCA_030248245.1 Trissonchulus sp. WLG1_4 | reverse complement strand
CGGTTTACACAACTTCTCTCTACTGTCACTTCTCTCTACTACCACTTCTCTCTACTACAACTTCTATCTACGGCCACTTCTATCTACTAGGATTACTGTAGTTTTCTTTTTCACACTAAACAATAGGGTCAAGTCATGGCGTCAGTTTGGCGGGTTGAGGCAAGTTTCAATTACCCGTTAGGCAGTTATCAGTTTATTGTACAATTATGGCGGAGTTCGTTGCGGTTGAGGAAATTTCACTCAGCCACGGCGGAACGGGTTTCGTAATTAACGAGTTTTTGTTTGTCAAAAATATCCAAAACCAAATAAACTTTATGTTCGGAAATGCAGCTTACGTACATGTTGATCGCGTTCTGCAACGCCTACAGAACGAATTTTACAAGCGCCATCCTCACGACTACTTGGCAGCGATTGCTCATACTACACCGCGTCCTCTTTGGCTGTGACTTTTTATATTAAAAAATTGACAATTTGAAATTTAAAATAGTGTATAGTATTTTTTAAATGATGATTAAAACAATGATTGAATGTGTAGTTTTAAAGTAACACAGTAGATAAACTACAGTAACCCTGTAAGATAAAAGTGAACTCTTGATAAAAGTAGAGAGAAGTTGCAGTAGAGAGAAGTGGTAGTAGAGAGAACTGGTAGTAGGGAGAAGTGGCAGTATAGAGAGGTAGCGTACGCCCGTAAAACCAGCGTAAGACTGTGGCGTCGGTAATATCAAAGAAGTGTATGTCGCGTATTTAATAGAGATCGGCCCGGGCCGGTGGCGGGCCGCGGGCCGACCGGGCCGGGGCCAACGCTTAATCAGACGGCCCGGCCCGGCTGCACTGCGGCCCGCGGCCCGCCACCGGCCCGAGGCCGCGTGGCAGCGGGCCGGCCCCAGGCCATCCGGGCCGCTGGGTGGAGCTTCAGCCTCGAACCAGTCAAATGAAGTTATACATACATAATGGACGTCGCTAACAAACCCCCGTAGAGCAACTGGTCTTCACGGCAACTAGCGAGCATTGCCTTCAGTTTAATATAAATGTATTAAAGTGCTGTGAGCTGGAACTAAAACTAACGATACTTAGCTTAGGCTTAAATTAATTTGACTCAAGTGTGCTGCAACAATGTGAAGATTAGTGCAGTTGAAGCCTTTTGTAAACGCCTAAGCTGAGACTTAAGTTTATTGATTTCATAGGTGGGGTACACCCCATGCCCACCTACAACAAAACTGATACATGTTTCAGCTTTTTTCCTGTCGCTACCACAGTAGCGAAAGGACCTTACATTTGATTTGCTCTAGCGAATTACACGTCTTACGTGTATTCGCTGTGACAAATGAGTGTGTGGGATGTGTGTAATTTTAGTATTGTGTGTGATCGTGTTTTGTGTGTGAGCTGGCCCAGGCGGCCAGCCAGCTAGCTTCTTTTGTTGTTGCTGGTAACTGTAGGTCTAAAATGGCGAGATGTGTTTATTTAGTTTTCTAAAAAACTAAGCATAAAATTTTCAGTGTAAAAAATAGGATGCGAAAATCAATTCCAAATTTTTAAGCTCCATTAAAACAAATGAAACGCGACTCGGCGGTGGCTTCAAAAGTATTTGAAAAATTGTAACCAGAAAAATTAATTCACTTTTGAGTCAAACCGTTTCGTTGCTACATATATAATTGGTGAAATAAGCCTTACCAAACTAACCATTTGAATAAATAACGTTTTTACTTAGTTACACCAAGAGTACATAATAGAAAAGAGTATGACACTCTTCCCTATCCTAGCTAATCGGCTGGAACGATGCTCCGGTTGAAATAGCCCTTTTACGCCTTGATTTTAGGAGGGAGAGGATAACCCCCTCGAATCAAGACATGTCTTGATTCCAAGGGGGGGACCCCGCCTCAAATCAGGGAAGCGTGTTGATTTCAGGGGGGTACCCCCCTCGTTTCAGCACACCACCAGCTCACCACAGAGTTCATGCTGGTTCACTGCACACGCCATGGGCAAAAATTTAAAGAAATGGATCATAGAAGTTGATATATTATAGTAGACTATTGAATCATCAAAAATCAACTTAAATCAAAATCAGTATTAACAAAATTTTCGGGTGAAGGGACGGTTTGTGACCAAAAAAACGTTTAGTTGCGCCTATTATTTACACGTAAATTTGAAATTTCAAGAGCCCCTAGTCAAAAATGGGCGATAGCTTCGTTTCCAGTTTTTACATCTACGATGCATCTCTATCGCGGCTACGTGTGCAAGTTTGAAGAAAATTGGAGCACTTAAACTTTTCACTTATACAGGTAGCCCCCCCTTAAGCCCTGTGGTTGTGTGGGTAAGCCACAGAATCCAGTGTGCATGTTGCTTAGGACGCCTACATGTGAATGTGAATGTGCTTCATGCTTGAGACATCGAATCAGGCACATGAACAAGGGCGCCGATTAAGTTTTCTTGCAGTATCGCAAAGATATTTGAAGGGAGAAAACTGCCGTAAATAATAATTGAGACCTTAAAAATTTGGGGCTGTGGCACAGTCTTTAGCAATCTCACTATCGGCGTGGGCGTAGTTACCAGCACTTTTAACTTTCCTATTTTTCAAAAATTTTGATATTAATTATTGCAGCATAATTTTTTACTTATTTCTAAATAGCAAAAAATAAATTGTAAGCATAGATGCACATAAGGAGGGGCAGGGAGGTTATCTACTCCCCCATCAGGGGGCCTAGGACCACCCTCTCAGATAGCAGGCACCCAACATCAAATCAACCTCCCACTCCTCCTCTTGAATCCGAAAAAGTGCACCAAATTTGAGTAAGAAATCGAATACCGTAACTGCGGAAATTTTCCGGCTGTCGCCGGAAAAACAAACCAGAACCACCCCCCGCCCTTCGCCGGAGGTCCGGCACCACACGCTTACCAACTGCTCCCGTAAATCTCCGATTAACTTTTAATTGTCAGCATATTTTACTGATGTCGGATAAATGAATAGGCTGGGTTCACCAAATGTTCTCGAATAATACCAAAAAACCTTCCCGGATTATTAAAAATATGTATAGCGACAGGTTAAACTTCCGTAGAAGCAATTTCTTCCAAGTAATTTAATTCTACCGACAACGATTTACACTAAAAATTACTGCTACTGCTGGAAATTGCTGACCGGCTGGTCGTGGCCATGGATCAGAACTCCATAAATTTTGCATAAAATTGCTGCTTGTTAGCGTTTAGTTTCAGCGTCTGACGCTTAACATAAATTTTTTACAGTTGAAACATAAAATGATCTTGGATCTTCATGTAAGTTGACCGCCGCTGTCACACTAAAACTATGAACGTGAGATATACAAAGTCATGCTATTCATTTATTCATTCCACAGCAAGCGAGGCCCAAGAGCTCGCGCTAACTTATCAAAGCAACAGCTGGGGAATAACACTGCTACTTTAAGGGGCAGCTTTGTGTTTGTAATCTAAAAGGTTACAGTTGTATGTAAATTATTAGTGTGCTACAGTCGTTCTTGGATTTTAGCAGGCTTTGTGACTGCTGAAGCCAACAAGGGCCCACCGGGCCGATTCCCGGCAAACAGCGGGCCGGTTCAGGCTGACCGGGCCGGCCCCGGTCCGACTGCAACGGCCCGGGACCTGGGCCGGCCCGGGGCCGCTGGCGGGCCGCGGGCCGATGCCGGGCTTGGCTCGGTCAAAATGGCTACGGCCCGGGGCCGACACTTGGCTTAGCGGCCGATCTCTAGTATATATTTAAGTACCTAGTTGTAAATTAGAAATGGATGTCTATGCTACGTGGGGTAGACGTTGTGTATGTACACGGGTGTATGATGACGGCGTATTTTCATTCTCTCGACTTTCATATGCTCGACAAAAATGTAACAAATTTCCAAAACAGCCCTACATTTGCGATTGATCGACTTTCGCATAGTTCGAATTATATATGTCAAATTCAACATTAAATTTATTATTTAAATTCAATTTTAGATAAAATAATTGAAATTAATACTAAGATAAATTAATTCAAATTCTAAAATTTGAAGCGAATCGGAGAACCTAAAATTTTCACTTATACATGCAGCCCCCCCTTAAGGTCACTAAGTGTGTGTGTGTTGGTCTGTACGCATGTTTCATAAGCCAGCCGTATTTACATTACAGTAAAGGTCACTTAGGGAGGAAATTGCAAGCGTGTTGCAAGTACTCTGTAATATTAGTGAGGGAGGTAAATAGAAGTAATTTGGCAGGTACGAAAAATTACTATCCAAAATAAAATCAGTTTTGACGCTTAACTGCAAATAAAACAGTTTTGACGCCTAACTGAAAATAAAATCAGTTAACTGATTTAAATCAGTTTTTGGAGTCCTAATCAGTTAAGTTATCAGTTAAAGTTAAGGCTAAAAATAATTTCAGTTAAAGTTAAAGTCAAAGTTAACTCCCAGAAATTAAATCAGTTAACTTTAACTGATAACTTTTTTAAAAAAGTTATCAGTTATCAGTTAACTGAAACACCACTATAAATGAGTTTGAATAACCAGAAAATGTTACCTGTCACAGGCCACAGGCACAGCTGCAGGTCACTTCATAGGTGACGCTGTCACGGCGTAAATCATCCCCCATAGAAAATCATCCGGGGGGATGAAATATCCCGGGGCAAATCATCCCTCCGGATGATTTTCTGGGGGATGATTTACCCCGTGACAATGCATACAATGTGACGACATGCACAGCTTGCTTAGGGCCTTTTCACAAATTATATTAACTGGATTAGATTAACTAGATTAACTTCATAACTCAACATAGGATTAACGTAAATGTATAAAATTTTGCAAGCAGATGGCGATGACATAGCTTAGTTATTATGCAAAGTTTCATAAACTTTCATCTAACTAATCCCTAGTTACTGAAGTTAATCTAGTTAATCTAATCCTGTTAATATAATTTGTGAAAAGGCCCTTAGAAACGCACATAGGTAACTCTTAACGTAATAAAAGGTTGGCTGTTGTATGCATGTTATATGAATTGAAATGTGCCTGAGGTATTGAAACAAAATTCACAGGCACAGCTTACAGGCCCGTGTGGCTGAAGCTGTGTGGACCTGTGTTCATTGAAACGGGCTACAGACCGAAGAAAGTGCTAACGACAAAAGCGCACGATTCATACTTTAGTTCGTTCGTTCAGCTGTTTGTCCGTTTATATTCACGTCATGGTCATATTCAGAAAAAAATTGACCGAACCGACTAAAAAGTTACTTTTGCTCGTCTAGTGTTGTGACCGGCCGCGAAAGCCGCCGGCCGGCCGTCCCGTGACAACCGGCCGGCCGCAGCGGCCAAATTTTTGGATAAAACCAATTGATCCCCAAGTTCAGAGTGTCATTTTGGCATAAACTTAGCCTGCCGGATTGTTATGCCGGCCTAATTTTGAATCTGGTTGGCCGGCCGGTGTTTTTAACCGGACGGCCGGCCGTCCGATTTTGACCGGCCGGCCGAAAATTCCGGCTAGTCACAAACACTACTCATGTCTACAAAGCATTATCCGAGTAGAGCAAACGGTCATCGGCTCAAAAGTATGAATCGCACCTTTGCCCGTAGCCGCAGGTATCCCCGTACACTGTACAGCTGTTTATCCCTAGATCGCAAAGCCTGTTATCCCCAGTTGGCTTTGACCGTTCGTCGTATGCCCTACTAAATTATAAATGGACCCTGGTGCTGGTACTACCACCCACGCCTACTACAGATTTGCACAGGCACAACAGGATACAATTAAAAGCATTTATGAAAACAAGTCGGATCCGATCCATACTAGTACATTACTGAAAATCTGAAAGACGTAGTTCAGCATTTTTACTCCCACGTGGCCACACGATTCCGTCTCTCATCATTTTGCGTACATTGCTAATACAGTCTCCACAAATTGTCTACACCCTACGTCAGCCATAATCCCACACATTAGTCTCTTTACACAACATAAACGAAATAATTTTAATCTAAACTTTATCACCAATAAACAGACCTTCACATGAATGGAATGATAAAAACAGCTGACATTTTCACATAAGACAGATACAATGATCACAAAAAAGCAGATCCAAAAAGAATACAATACATGAAAAGCATAGCAATGTGATTACACGCACTGTTATTTAAACTTACTATAACGGTAAAGATAAAAAGCATATTCAGGTCTGACTAAAAGTATTGCGGCTTGATTCCAATTTTAATAATTAAAAAACACGCTAAATATAAATAAACAACTACTCTTGGTATATAGCGAAGTTTGGCCAAAAGTAAATCTGTACATAATAAATAATACAATAATTTCACTTTAAAAGACCACAGTCGGATTCGGGTCTGCCTACAAGAGCAGGCAAAAATAAATCGCAAATATTCACAACCAAGGGAGGCAGGGTAGATTCATACATACAGCCCCATAATTACGCCACTAATGTTTAGATCAGCTTACGACGTGACTTTTCGTAATTTTGCCGGCTGAGCGAACAAGACATGACCTGTAACTATGAATCGACCCGTAGTAGACTGACCAATCAATGACATGCTTTCACTGATGCGTGACAAAAAGTTATAATACCCAATATTAACTTGTAGGCTATGCTAATAAACTGTCAGCAGATAATAAACGCAGCTGCTTACGCTTTTCTGCACTGTAATGATCCTTATGAATTTGCACTTCCATTCGGCTGATTTTGAGTTTTGAAAGCGGATACAGTTTATAATGAAAAAGATTTTTTTGTACAAGTACAAAATGTACGTACGTCCACGCGCGCGCACGCAGTATCAAGCGCTCTGTCAGTTTCTGTTGGTACCAGAAAAATATTAAAAAATGTGTTCAAAAACCGGATGAATGAAACATGAACAAAAATCCAGTTTGCTAAAAAATAACTGTAAATACATTTGTAAAACCGCCACCCTAGAGATCCTTAGCTACTAATGTATCCTACCGCGTGTCTAGCTTCTGTGAATGAGCAAATATAGGTGTCGCGTAAAGGCACGTAACCTCTGCGGCTTTGGTCTTTTTTATTCTTCTAAACTCAGTCTCGATCGTAACATTTTTGTCTGAAAAAAGTTCGGTAAAATCAAGACCGCTTCATGTGCGAAATTTTTTTCAAATGCTTGTGTCGATTTCTTACAACATTCATTTGAAATGTATCATTGTCCCTGTCCCTTCCTATGTCCTTATCCTTAGGGACAACTATTTACCGGCCTGTGAGCCTATGCCTTAGCGCAAAACAGTAGTCTTCAAAGGTTGGCCTACACATACTCGTTCACAAGAGATAAACATTCCATGTATTTCACAAATATTCCTAGATAGCATACTATCATAATACTTAAGTAGTATGGCAATAAAATAAGCAGTTATTTTTACATAATCCCAAAACAATATAATATGAATATATTCTAAAATATACAATAAAACAGTATACGTATATTTAATGTTAAGTATCTTAATCTAATAAAGCTAATCCACCCAAATTATTGAAAGTCTTTCCAGTGGTTGTGGTCAAATAAGCCCTCGGGCTGATCGGTGAAGGTGGTAGTTCCGAATCATCACCGTTGGCCGCAGACACTTGCGAGACGTCATCCATAATCAGAGATTGTTCGAACTCATCCAAATCTTCTATCTCTTCCTGAAAGAAAATTTTATATGAAATTACCGTGTAATTACGCTGAATACAAGAAAGCCAAACTAATGTATGGTCTGTGGGTCTGAGAGTGCGTATACTTATTTATGTTTGTACTGTACAAAATACTTGTATACACACGTAAATTTGCCGTGCTAATAACACAATTTTTCACTACTTTTGTACAGATTTTCTGGACTCCCGGTGCCACCCTTTCGTCTATTCGTGTGGCGGTGCCCAACATCACGCTTACTACATTTATGTACGAAATCGACTCTAAAACAACTGATACTGATACTAAGTAAGTAAGTATACAGCAAGCGCCTTACATGTAGAGGAGTGGTGCCACTTCCTGACTCCGCGAAGAAACGTTTGTGTCTCGCCCTTGGCCAAAATAAATGCACCAGTGCAGCAGCATTAAGAAAGTCAGCCATAAATGACACCACTGAAACACCAAGATACACTGACAGTGGTGTTACAAAAGTTGAGCCGCCTGTAAGGATGTCTGTTACTGTTTGTGTAAAAAAGCATAGCATTATAGATTTTTCAACTACCCACTGTAAACATTTATGCTTGAGCCATCGATTTATAAACAGTTCCATGCGACTGGACCGTATTCTCAGGGTATATACGTACGTATAGGTAATTGTGCTACTTTTATCTGTACCAGCGAGACAGTTACAATGTGTGAACTTACAATGAGGTCAGTCTTTACTGACTAAAATTGAGCTTAAAATTTGCTGGATGGATTAATTACTTAAAGCCAAAACAGTTTAACTTGACTACTGTAAGCAAAACGACATTTTTTATGGCTTTAATCTCAGCATTAGTCTCAGCTTTACGTAAACATTTTAAAAATATACTCTTAACGTTTACATCTGTCTAGTACCTCTCAGTAAATCTGAGAATACAGCGCCAACAGATGAAATTAGCTAATTGTAAAATAACAGAATAATAAATTAGTTATTCTAACTTACGAAGAACCACTTTAAAGCGCCAAAGTACAGGTATGTGATAAGCGACCACGCCGAGGATGGGCACGTACAGAAACCAGACTAGAAAACCAGCACCCGTTCGCAGCAAAAATTCGGCTTTTTCTTCATTATATTCTCTACAATCAACAAAGTTTAACAATAATCAGTTTAAAAACATGCCTAACTGGTTTGCTGTTTGCTTCGGACCCAGTTTAAAGCTAAAAGGGTACGATACGAACATATTTACCCCCCGCTCCCATAACTTTTTCCAGTATATAGGAAAACCAATATAAAACTTCGAAACTAAAATTGTACTCACAGGTGACACAAAATTTTTTGTGATAAATTTAAAGTTAGCAGAAAAGTCTGTATAAGCCAGCAGATTTTGTATCTTTTACTTGAATATGAGCGAAAAACTAAACATACTACAATTTCTCTTACAGAACATCCAGTAAATACTATTATGTACCTTGTCAGTGTTTTTCCCAATTCCAACATATACCACATCGTAATGATGAGCTGTAGCATCAACAGGCCCCAGCCAGGCCACGTTTCGAAAATGTCAATGTCTTCAAACTCATCCACTTCCATCTGAACCACAAAATATTCCCTACCACATTTGTATATCCTTGTCAAAAAATGGTTTGAATTAAGATTCAAAGTCATCTCAGCGACAGGTAAATATATAATATAAAAGTTCGCTATAATATAAGTGGGCAATATAAGATAAACAGCAACGAGCCACTTCATTCTATTCGAAGTAACCTTAAGTTTTTTCCTCCGTGAATTTATTCTTCAGTAAAACATACGAAAGGGCAAACGCACATACATACGGTACATAGACAAAGCCAGTTTTGTCCATTAATACGATTCACACTTTTTAGTGTGAACGGACTTCGGGACAAAAGGTGCGGACATACGGGCAAAGGTGCGAGTCATACTTTTTTGCCATCCGTTCGTAAATTCGTCTTAGTTGAACTGATTTAACTTTCATGCAAAAATAAATATTTGAAAATTTTCAGTTCTACTACACTCTTCATGGTTTCATGATTGAAACCTACCAGTTTTTTAACAGTCTAGTCAAGCTAGTGTCATACACATACCGAATTCCATATAAACAGAGCCAGAAATATGACACAATAGGATGACCAAATAGCAAAAGACAATCGATAATTGGTATCCATAGCAGCCGCATTTCGAGATCCAGTATAGCCGCGAGCCAATAAAACCAGCAGAAGCACCATGAGGCGCCCAGAGGTCAGAATGAGGAAATCTCCCAAAACATGTAGGCCCACAAAGCCAACGCCGTTGAAGGCAAAGGCGAACACGTGCACGGCATTGAGCAAGAGACCAGCTGACTCCAGACCAACGATCACAGCCAGAAATACACTCTTGTGATTATTGTACAGCGCTGAAACAGAATCAAAGACTTATGGCCTGAGAAGGAAACAAACCTAGTCACTTCGGAATGCATGTCACTTTGGCCCTTCAGATTGTCGCCGAGAGACACCACGGGCTTTTGCCCTATAATTTTTACATACTGAAGTACATACCGCATCACCGACTCTGAATATTTAAAACATTTTATTGAGGGATGGGGTGGCGCACCCCAGTCACCATGAGACAAAAACTACAGTGAAAAAGCGCCTTTTTATGTATGTATACGAAATTAAAGCTTAGTTGATGCGTCATAAACTACACAAAAACGACATAGAGATAAATAATACGCGTCAAACATCGTCAGGGCAAATATGCCAAATTGCCAATCAACTACTAATTACTTGTAAATCTTGTTAAAGCCTGTAAATCGACTGAACTGATACTCAGTCCACACTTGTGAAATACAAATCAGCGCATTATATACTGCAATCACAGGCATTTTATTAATGGACGTAATGAAATTAATGAATGAGTAATGACTAATCTCAGTACACAACGAACTTTTGGGAAAGACATAACGAAACAGCAACCTCTCTACAACTATAACGATGCCGTTGGGTATGGGTTACGGAACGACAACAGATGAATAACATAAAACTAACCCAATGATTTCAGCTGAACTGTAAACAGTACTGTAAACAGCAGCAGAACACTGAAGTAAATTTCGGCCATATCCTGCTGATCAAATGAAAATTGGTGTTCGAATGGATTTCTCGTTTTCACATCGGGAGACCCATTGACCAGCCAAATGTCATACTTGAGACGGACGTGGTGAGACGCATTGTATGACCAGGCACAGTTTTTCGTCAAATCACACGCCACCAAAGTCAGAAACCAGAATCTAAAATTCAAAAATAACGTCAAACACAAAAGTACAAGCTTTTTAGACGTGCTGTGAATCAAGTACTTAAAAGCAGAGCTCAAACATACATGTATGAGGAGGGGATGGGATGTGGGGGACCCCCCAAATCGAGGAGCCGGGGGGGAGGGTCCCCAAAATTCGGGCAAAATTTAGTAAACAGAAAAATTGCATGCAATATATATATATAGTTAGTATATACACACTATTACAACCAGTATGTTACAGGACGTCTTAATTTGTTTCTGTTAGACCTAGGACTTGGGCTCAGTCTTTGGCATAGGCCTAAATTTACCTAAGCTTAGATTTCTGGGTCTTAAGCACGAAGATGTGCACGTTTGGGTTTTGTTAACGATTTCACCGTAGAAAAACTGGAAATTTAAATTTGACACTTGACAGACAATACGCGTATGTGTGTTTGTGTGTGTGTGTGACTTTCAGATGTGTCTGTTCTAAAACTAACTGCTTTAAGAAATTGATCCTTAAAGTTAATCCTAACCTTGGTCCAATAGTGTCTTGCAATCTAAACGTGAACTGATATCCTGGAATTATGTTTTTCAGATTGTCTTCTTCTTGACAAACACCATTTCGGGGACACGGAATCGAGCGTAATAAATCTTGAGTACCATTACGATTGCATCGAGGATGATATGCCATATTTTTCAGATGCTTGAAAATTTCCACACAACCTTTGCCGCTGGTTATATTCTTTGGAAATCGACGCATGTGAGCAAATTTCTGTAAAATTCAAAAAGTAAAGTATATATGTATGATACAATTTACACATCCGAGTGCCAACTTTTGTTCTTTCGGTTTTTTAACTAATGAATAGTGTAAAAGCTAAAAATGTCAGAAACACGAAACTAAGTTTCCTATACTTTGTTGTCTTTTCCAACAAGTCAGGACCCTTTTCTAGTATTCTAGTAACGATAACAACCAAAAATAGCTATCATTGCGGCTGTATTTACCTGAAAGTATTGCTGATCGCTGAGCACTAAATATGCGGTTGGCTGGATATTTTGAGCACTGCTAATGTTTCCGTAGAAAAATCCGCGCGTGATTTCCGGCTTCATGCTATTTGTTTTCTGAACACCGAACTTTGCCAAGGTCTGAAACAATACCTTTTATGGATTCAAAAAGGTTAGTGTTTGTATGCGGAAGAAAATTATTTCAAATATATAATCCAATGAATTAACGAAGTCAGTGAAATGTCACACGATGAAATGGAAAACTTAAGCATTGACTCTACAGTCAGGGGAGTATCGGGATCGGCCTAGACAGGGTAACAGGTCTAAAAAGAACGCCACGTCGGCTCGTAAACAGGTATGTAGCTGTACGTGCCAGCGTGACGAAAGAAATTTTTCGCGTGAAAGAAAGAAGCAAGAAATGTTTTATAACTATGGACGTAAATGAACAAATGAAACAGAAATTTCTACATCCTCAGTTTTTGTATTTTGCGCTCAGCAACAAAATTCATGTTTGGCGCTCAGCTCATGCAATAGTAGCAATACCACTTTAATTGTACATCAAAAACCTATTTACAATACAGTTCAGCACTTTAGTGTGAATGTGTCAAATTTTATGACTATGTCTAATTTCCTATTCACACTAATTTTGTTTTTGACCTAGCTCAGCGAAACTTCAACCGATTTTTACACTCTTGGTATCAATAGAAAGATCTTTCAAAAATCTAGGCGTGATTAATTTTCGATTTTGCATTTCTATTTTCGATTTTGCAAAAAATCGATTTTTCAAAAATCAGTTGTGTTTGAGCGACTACAAAAAGTGCTGCGAGTTTGTATCAAAGTTGTGCATTCATTATACATATCTTCTAAGCCATGCGTAGCCATCAACAGTTTGTTTAAAACGCTATTGGTTAACGTTATGCCAACTCAAAGGCTATCGGCCTGGCCTGACCCTCTGGCTACTTGATACTTTTGGTTTTGGTTGGTGTATAATCACTATACGTACTCTGTCTATTCTTTCTAATCTACGAAAGCATGCAAGTTAAAAACTGATAATATTGTTTTGACAATTATTGCTTTACAAGTTTGTAGACTAGTCTCTCTCAAACATGCAAAACTTAGTTCGAATATGCCCGCAATATCAAATATTCGTGAAGCCTACTTTAGAAAAGAGCGATTTGCAACTAGTCTTGGGACGAAAGTTCGGGTTCGGGTACGGTTCGGGTCATTTTTTCAGTTCGGGTTCGGGTTCGGGTACTAGTTCGGGGACGCAAAAAGTGGTTCGGGTATCGGGTATATACCTAAATTTTCTGACCGAATTACAAAATTTTTATACCGATTTTTTTAGTATAACATTTTTTAGTATAATAAATACTAGAACTAACTTCACATTTTTCAAAAAATCCTAAAATTTTTTAAATTTTGCTGCTTTCTTCGCAGCAAGGCTGCACACGTGTTGTACGTGTGTGTTCTCAAATTGTTCGAAATCATACCGAGGTTTGAATCTAAATCAGCCCTAGGCCTGAACTCTATTCAACTCTATTCGCGCGAACAATTCGTGAGCGCCAGCTTTCGAAAATGGCAATGACATATAAGAATTTGTTAATAGAATGCAGCGCACATGCAGAAACCTTTTGGTGTTTCGTCTCAATCGCGCATCGTGACAGCGAGTATCAATGGCTTATAGTATGATCACAATAACCCAAGCTGGATTGGATGATTAAGTACCGTTAAGCCAGTGTCCCATTAAGGCAGAACTATTATTACAACAACAGAAACAAGAGCATCCCGTTAAGGCAGGTCTACTTTTACATTAGAGCAGAAGCCTAATTATAGCAGTCTCATTAGGGCAGACTCCAATAAACTATTACACACTTAAGGTGGTACCTACCTGCATTTTCAAGGTTTTTTGCGATTTCTATGTAAAACTTTGCGCCCACAAAACTCAAGTTACAAATGAAGCCTGAGCATAAATTTTTAGAGCTAGAACCCCTGTCGACTTATAAGATAATAAAGTTATGGAAGTTATTCGGAGCGCCACCTTAAGGGGAAAACTTGACTGAGTATATACAGTAGGGATGGAAGTCTCGGTTTTTTTCCGAGACCGGGACCGAGACCACGAAACCGAGACTACCGAGACCGAGACCAAATTCCGAGACCGCCAAAACCGAGACTTTGGGTCATTTTTTGCCATTTTTTTATCTATTGATTTGATGACTTTTTACAAGTTTTTAGGTAAAATTACAAGACCATGGTAAGACACCTTATATTGTATATATAACTAACAGCTATATACTACACGACAATTTTGGTTACATTTCTGGTTCTTTCCTCCGTTTGTGTGGGACCGGCGGTGCCTCCGGCGTGACACCCCTTTGAGTGGGGGCCCCTCGGTCCCCTGGGACTAAATTTTAGTTGGGAGCAGACGTCTTTCCTTCTTATCTACCAAACTACATGTGTCACCGCATTGTTCTGAGAAATGCGTTTTGTTAAAATTTCAGACAATTTTTGTTTTTGATTTTTGTTAAACCCATACTAATTGGAATTTACAGTTAAGTACGTGTCACGTGAAGCCACCAATTGGCATAAAAAAGTTGGCCAGTCAAACACTAAGATTGAAGAATAAAATATAATAACAATTAATTACACCAGACCCGATTTGAAAGTAGGGTAATCAATAATCACAAGTGTGTGTACTGTGTTTGAGCCAATTTGAATTTGAAGCCACGGCAAGGTTGTTTTCGGAAAAAATTGATAGAATCTCAATGTTTGGTGTGAAATTTTGGTGAAATGAAAACTTCCGAAAAAAATTTCCTGCCAAAATTATAAACCAAAGGGGACCACAGTAAAAATTTTCACAGATTTGAAAAACCGAGACCGGGTACAAACCGAGACTTTCGACTACCGAGACCGAGACTGGGCTAGTCTCGGGTTTTGACCGAGACCGAGACTTCCATCCCTAATATACAGCCTGTAAAATGCATTCACTATAAAATCAAATTAGTAAAAATTGAAATGCAACAAAAGTTAACCAATGTAATGTTGAATACTATCCATACTGTAATGCAATGCAAAATTGATACAATACTGAGTGTTTGTGTAATACCTGCATTCATTTCGTTCGTCGATTTTCACTTTGATTTTAACAGTAAAGTACATAATAGACAAAGTGGCACCTTGGACACTGTATTCATTGTATTCAATTTGTCGGTTTTTACTTTGATATTGATATCAAACTACATAACTGACAAAACTGCGCCTTAACTACCGTATGACGGGTCGAAAATTTGACCTCTTCCTTAACGAAACAATATCAGCAACGCCAATTAAAATGAGATTAACGAAACTTACACTGGCCTTAATGGGACTTCTGCCTTAACGGGACGAATTTTATTGCAATCAAATAGAGACTGGCCTTAATGGGACACAGCCGATTGGATGTGATACAAACCATTTATATACCATTTGTCAAATTATTCAAACTCAAAACCATATAATCTCTGCGCCACACCTGGCACAGGCTGAAAAGTTCGCCTTTTTGGTACATTTTGTGTTAATAGTCAATTACAGGCGACCCCCCCCCCTTTTTGGTCGAACCTGACGAAATTGTACACAAGGAAGGGTCCCCCTTTGGTTTTTATCGCCCGGCCGAAAAAAATTTCCGACACATCTCCAATTGACCAAATTTGGCCTAAAAATCAAAAAATTCTCGAATTCTTTTCCTGGGGGCTGCCGCCCCCAGACCCCCGCAACAATGAGATTAATTTAAGGTAGCGCTAGCAACAACCCTCTGTTTGGCGCTCGCTCATGCAATAAATAGCAGTACCACCTTAATTGTATATCAAAGGGACATCAAAAAAACCTATTTACAATACAGTCCAGCACTTTAATGTGAATGTGTCAAATTTTTATGACCATGTCGAATTTCCTATTCTACATAATTTTGTTTTTGACCAGCTCTGCAAACTTCAACCCATTTTGATGATCTTGGATCAATAGACAAGATCTCTCAAAAATCTAGACGTGATTGATCTTCGATTTTTCATTTTTATTTTTGATTTTGTAAAAAATCGATTTTCAAAAATCAGTCGTGTTTGAGCGACTACAAAAAGTGCTGCGGGCCAAAATTTAAAAATCGAAAAACTTTCACGTCTGCATTTATGTTCTTTCTTTTCATTGTGCAAATTTTCAACTCAATCGCAAACGGCAGCCGGGACCCAGGTCCAAAAAAAAAGTAGTCGATTTCGCTACGCAAAAATGTAAGGTTTGCCCACACGTTTTACTTTTTTCAAAAATTAGACCTTTCCTAGGACTGCATATTTCCGTTGAAAAAGTTACAAAAAGCCATACTCAATTTTTTAAGAAATTAAATCAAAAATTTGACATTTTCGAAGATTTATCAGCTTTGTAGGTTTTTCATTTTGAATTTGCTATTTTCACGGCTAAATAACTCAGCAAAACTTCAACGTATTCTTAAGTTTAATACATCAATTTAAAGCTAAGAAACCGCATATTTCAAACTGATATGAATAATCATTTTATATGGAAACAAAAATTTTTTGCTACGGCTACAAAATTGTCCAAAAAATCAAAAATTTTTTTTATCACAATACGCACATCAAATGAAAGCTATTTTCATTTTGAGCAACTTTCCTTCAAGACATTATGGTCAAAAATGTCGCTTAAAAAAATTAAACGCCAAAGTCGGTTCCCCTAGTCGACCTCAAAACCAGTTTTGCATTTTTTATGTACACCACTTCGTTAAAAAATTATTAAATTTGCTGATCGCTTCCAGCTACGCCACTTCCCGAATAGTAGAGTTAAAAAAAATTAAGCAAAAAAGTACTAGTTAGCAACTACCCCTCTTCAAAATCCAGGCTACGCCCCTGGTAAAGAATTCCCAGTTTACGCCTGGTAAAACAATTCAAAAATCATAAAAAGGCCTGAAAAATTAACCAGCGCAAGGTCGACAGGTACTGTCAGTGTTAGCAATCGTAACGTCTAACGCAAAACCGATATATATTTACGTTCCCTCTTAACCTGTTGGTTTGGGCGTTCGACTGTTAATTCAAAAGTTGGCAGTTTGAATCCCACCCACAAGGTTTAAATCGAAATATGATTTTGATTAAGCATGAAACTTATAGTTGGTTTTTGCTCACTGAATCCACTTTATTCAACGTTGAATATTAAAAGTATTTATTCCTTTGAAAATGGTTGTTGACTCGATTGCTCCACCAATTTTTCTAAATATTCTATATTCAAATACAAGTAAGTGTGTAATGTCGTGACTAGTTCATTAGGCAAAACTCGGGTTCGGGTACCAATGGTTCGGGTTCGGGCTTGGGTACGTCGAAAAATCTTTACACTATTTGCAACCAAACAATGGGGTGAAAAAGTCTAGAATAAAGTTTCATCAGTCATCATTAGTTCACAGTCATTAGTCACAGTCACCATCCACTGACAAAACAACCATATGTAGTAGTTTTAAAAAGTTTCCTAAACACAGTGCTGTTTTTTCTAATTCATTAGTGCTATATTCAATCAGAAATGCTTCTGCTCAAACCTGAATAAACTAACGCAAGTAATTGGTTTGCCGTATTTTTCTGGAATGGTCATATTTAGCGTGTTTATGTGTGTCAATTAGCTTTATCTGGATTTCTTTTTCAAAGTTTCACCGTTTTTGGAAGAATTTGGCATTTTTTTAGACTTGGCCCTAAGCGGCCGCTGTCGGCGGCCCGACACAGCCGCGGAATTTCCTATTGGAGGAATTCTTAACCAAGGTTCGTTTTCTCGTACGCTATATTTTAAGCCAAGTTCTTTACCTAACTTTTCGAGCACCAGCAACACAAAAAGAGCAAGGTTGAATCTGTTCAGTGGACATTACTGAACATCAACTTTGTTTCACGGAAAAGGAGATTTGATTAAATTCGTTGAAAGACTAGCTTGGCCGGCTTTAGTCACGTCATGACTACGAAGCAAAATTTTTGGATGTCCTTCAAGTTTGACGAACTTGTACAGTGTTTCAAATGAAAATGCCTCTTGATTTCAGAATTCCGACGCCAGACGGGTCGCATGACGTACCCCGACTTGTGGGAGGCATTTTCGTTTGGAAATAGTCTATGCAAAAGAAATCTGTATATGTAAGCTATTGATCAACAAAAATTAGCTACCATACGAGCTATTACGTTCAACATAGCTCAGTCTCGGTAAGGTCTGTTAAGTTTAATTTTTGGAAAAAAAAAAAAAATTGGAAAATTATGCATATTTTTTGAATTTTTTGAGAAACATTTTTGCAAATATTTGCAAATTGCTGAAAAATAAAAATTTCCACATTTTACCAACCCTGGACATACAGAATATATAACAAACCTTAAAAGGCATCGTTTTAGTGTCCATTCCAATAAACGCAAGCTATCAACTTGTGGCAAGATACGCGGCAAAAAATAATAAATCATGTTTTTCAATAATGTATTATTCTTCACCAAAAATAATCATATGCAATGGCATTTAAATTTAAAATGAGGCGTTACGTACATTCCTGAAAATATATATTATGCATCCGTTATTCAAAGGAAAAATGTTCATATTAAAATTGAACAAACCTAGGAAAATGAAATTGCCGTTGTATATATAACCCCATGAATGCGGTTTTTTCAATGATTTTGAAAGTGAACGTAGCTAAAAATGAATATATATTTGTTTTTGGATGGTTTTGAGTGCGCTCTGATCTTTAAGCGTATATTTTTGCATTTGGACTTGGAAAATTGCTATTTTTGATGAAATTTAACTATTTTTACCTTAATTTCGGCCAAAAATTGTGAAAATTGTATCTGGCAGTTGGGAGAAGGGGTAGAAAGATAATAAAATCAGGGGAGCAAGGGTTGTTCCACCAAGGCATATAAGAAAGTGTATGTTAAAAACTAAAATGCTAAAAATGTTTAAAAATTGTTAAAAAAGATGCAAAAAATTTAACATGTTTTTTAAAATTCCTGTGTGGAAATAAGAAAATTTTAGTGCTGTTACGTCAGGTCTTTAAGCATAGTCTGGGCCGGCCTGGCAGCATTTTCTGGTTCCTAACACTTGAGATAGTATTCTCAAAATTATCTGCAGATCAAGTTAGGCTCTATTTTACCACCGCGGTTGCGGTAACGTTAATGTAGTCGTAATTGGCAGACACAACGTTGATGTAGTCGTAATTGGCAGACACTCGACAGTGACTAAAGCCTATGCGAAAGTTTAAGATATTGCTCGGTTGCCGGTAAACAAATTACTTCAGTATCTGCACCAAAAGGTAATGTTTCTGACAATTTATGCGGCCGCCTCAGCGGCCGT
>JASANF010002408.1:0-54264 GCA_030248245.1 Trissonchulus sp. WLG1_4 | reverse complement strand
CTACCTAGACATGGTTTTGGGCTTTTGTACTTATACCTAAATTTATGAGGGAACATTGAAGGACCCCATTGCTTTGCGAAGAGTTTTTAACACTTCCAAATACCCATTTGCCCTTCCTTTTATGAAGTTTTATTTTTGTTTATATTTTTAACTGTTTTCTAGGTTTTAAGAACTAAAACATTAACTTTTTATAACACATTTGTTGGTAATGAATAAGAAACTTGTTGATTGAATAGAACACTCTTTAGCTTTTGTTCCAAATTTCTTGTTAAAGTTCGTGTATAAGAGTGAGATACTCTTGTGTGCCCTTGACCTTAATACGCTGGTTAGTTATTTGCATCAGCTGTTCAAAATGTATTTATTCGTGTTTATGGTGGCTGAAACTAACTATTTTCTGTAAAAAGTTGGTCTGCTCTGTCGCTAATAATTTAATTGATGTACTATTTGTTGTGTAGATTTTGTGAACATAATGTCGGTTGTTGATAATTAACAGTAAAGTAGCTGTTTCGTAGCAGTAAATTTGCAAAATATAATGCGTTAGTGTGATACTCAGTTCTTGATCCAAAGTCTTTCTTTTCGTGGGAGTTTCTGAGCATTTAACCAGGGTTGGCAAGTCTCGGTTTGCAAACCGGACCCGAAACCGAGACCAAGCAACCGAGACCATCCAAACGAGACCTACGAGACCGGAGACCAGCCCTGGGGGGTCCTTTTTTCAAGTTTCAATTTTAAAAATTTAAACACTTTGAAATGTGAAAAAATAGTGATTAGGTTACAAAAAGTGACCATCGGTTAGGTTTATGAGTGCTATGACTTGCGAAGTTGCGACTAGTTACGACTTACGAGTGCGAAGTTGCGAGAAACTTAACATTGTAAACCACCGCAGCGCATGAGAGTAAGTGATTGACAGCCGGACTATAGGATTATTTTTCCGCAATTCTGTCAACTTTTTGGAATGTTTTAAAAGTTTCGCACTTCTTTGCACTACCACCAGTGTGTTTTATAGTGCATTGCATACATCTATTTGCACTTTGACAGTCTGACTCAGGTGCCAGCGTAGATCGTCCGTGCTGGTGCAGTGGTGCTACTATCAGAAGTGCTATTAGGAACATCATCACGGACCAGAAAAGCTTCTCCAGCTGACACAGTTAGGTGGGGGGGGGGGAAGGTTTGATGCCTCAACCACTCCATAGCCCAAAAAGCATTTGATTTGTGCCTAGGTTTTTTCAGATACTTAATGCTTTCACATGCGTTGAGAGGTTGGGGCTCAAGAAATTCAATTAAACTGCCACCCAATTCGCGTTTCGTAACGTTGCTGAAACCAGCAAATTTTTAGTTACAAATCAACTACGAAGCTTAGCACTGTTTGGTAAATGATGGTCAGTATTTCTAATATACCTTTTAACATATGCTTTGAGATTGAGTGGTTCCACATACAAATGCAATATCGCTAAGTCAGACAACCCATTCTATGTAGCTCAAACTTTAATTAATAGCTTCGATGTACAAAGTTTAAACTTGAAGTTAGCTTGCCCGTGAACTGACATTCTTCTGCGGCAGACAGTTTTCACTTTTGACCATGCCATGCTTGGCATTCTATTTGGAATCTTAAATAGTAAAAAAAACCTTCGTGATTGTAAAAAATTTTGAAAACTTCAGCCTCATCTGAAATACCGAGACCACCCTATGGCAGGTCTCAGTTTTTCTACCGAGACCTAGACCGAGACCGAGACCGGCCTAGTCTCAGGTTTTTGACCCGAGACCGAGACCGAGACCGAGACTGCCAACCCTGATTTAGAGCCACATAAATAAAACCTTACAGTTATTATTTGGGATTTGAACTGCAGACCGGAGATTGGTTGATTGTGTCGTTGAACTTAGCTAATCGCTGGTGCTCTGCAGTGGCATTTTTATTGAGAGAACCACTGTTTTATGATGATAAAATTTTACATAATTTCCTGTACTGTAAGGCAGAAGCTACAGGCTGATTTGGCATTGTGGTGCCCGTTTTGTAGGGTAGAGCATTTGTAATCTGCATGTTTTGTAATAGGCACTAAAGTATGTCTCACTGTTGCGTGTGCAAGAATTTGTACGTACGTATATTACATTTCTTACGTTAGCTGACCAAAATTTGTCCAAGTCTGTTGTTAAGGACAAGCATGAACCGGGCTTTTACACCAAACTAACTCCTCCCTAGATTAGCAGTAAGCATTAAACATAGACGAAGGGTTTATTTGGTAAATAAAGCATAGCAGGTTCATCCGTTATGTTTACTATATGCCAAGTACATAATGTGCTGATGTGCACCATTATATAGTATTATAATGTACACTATATAGCTATATTCTTTCCCGTTAGAGTTCTGGTTTGGCACTGTCGCCCCCGGATATCCAGGCATACACGCACACGTCCACATATGCGGTCTGGCTTTTTCCTAAAACGAAGTACAATCATAGTCTACATATTTTGTGCGAGTCTCCGTCCTGGGTTTTTTGAAATTTTACGTTGGCTTGTTGGTGCATGAGGAAATTTGTACTTTCGTCATAGCACAGTCTGCACTGAGCGAGCGTGAGTGAGTATGCATCGATTTCCGTATGCGCGCACCCATTAAGGTCTATTCACACGAGAAAGCATGAGCGGGCGCACACGCACACTTTGTCTACTGCATTGTGTAAATACTGCAGCAGGCAGTCTGAAAATAAAATGCGCCCGCTCATGCTCCATGGCTGTGCGCCATGCAATGCGCCATAGCGTCGCCATGGAGCAAATGCCGCCCTTGTGTGAATAGGCCATTAAACCCAGCGTGGAAATTTAGTTTAATGTAGGAATTCCGTTAAGCCCGAAATGCACCAAATTCCACTCCGCACACTGACACACTGGTTATTTCCACTTAAGTTTAAACCGTTTAAACCTTAACATAAACGATTTACTTTAAAGAGTATCTACTTGTATTGCGCATTTGCGCAAGCCACACCGCATATCTCGCATCGTGCTCTTCGTATGCTCCAATCGCCAAATAGACAATAACGGAAGACACTATGCCTCCAAACAGAAGCCGGAATTGCCGCAAACATTGTACTGGCATGCGTTCAGGCTGCTCCACGAAGCCACGGTGCGAAAACTTTCATCTAGCGATTTTTCGCAGCTTTAGCCAACGTAACCAGATCGCAAGACACAAATGACCTCTGATCTAAAAATATAGCATTTTAGATCAAACTAGTTCGGTTATGTCATTCACTGACATCTCTTAACCTAACGTTCTATTTTCATCAAAAATATGCAGTTCTCGATATTGTAAAGTTGCCTTTTGCGTTATTTTACCTAGTTTCTTCTGAAAAAACTAAACTCGGTCTCTTGAGATAGAGTCCGATATCAGTACTGAGTAGTGTGTAAAAAGTTCCCTCTTTGTCGGCGTACGACCAGCTTCATCCTTCGCCAAAGTGACGAACGGTGGCTGGAAAGTGACGAAGCAAAATTTTTGTGTCACTTGCATTTGTAAGTCTGTCAGAGTACCGTATTTCTGCATCCCATGCTATGCTGACAGGGGTTACTGGCACACTCGTCAATGTCCTGATCACAGTGTTGTCCGGTGAGCCCGCGGGACAGTGGCACAAAGGAAGCCGGTTTAATGTACTCACACGTGCCGCCGTTGGTGCCGGGTGGGAGATGCACGGATTTACAGAATGGCATTCTGGAACAACAACGACAACCACTGAACTGCCTGTGACTCTCACTGCATTTGTTCAGACTATTTATCACTGAATAGAACCAAGATGAAAGAACCCATAACTTATCCGCGTCGAGATTTTTTCATAATAATGATGGCTACACGGACATTTTGAATTAGTGGGCAGTTGAATGGGTTCAGTTCGAATTTTGAAATCAGGAAATGTTTCTGTCCATTCGGCGTTTAAACTCTTCAGATAGTATAGCGATTGTATACAGGTGAAGTTTTTACTTAAATATATAATGCCAAATGTGGGCTATTCATTTCATAAAGCTAACATAGTTTATGATGAAATGTAGCTAGCCTTAATTCTTTTACTGTTTAAGTGAAAAATTATAACAGTACAAACCTGACAGTATCTTCCAGTATAGTCATTGGGACAGGCACACTTGAATCGTCCCTCAGTCCCGGGAATGCAGGTTCTCCATTGGCGGAGACAGGGTCGCCTCCCTGGGGGTCACAGGGGGAGCGGGACGGGATATTCAGCGGGGACCGTCCATCCGGAAAAGCAGGTGCACACAACCCCGGTGGCGGGATCTTGGGAACATAGACCGTGCTCACATGGATTTGTGGTGCCACAGATATCCTTTTCATTCTGGCAATGCTTCCTTTCCAATTGTCCGTACAGAAACATTTCCTATTCGAGTCAAAAGGAACGACAACACCTGGTCCATCTGGTCCTACCACTCCAGCAGGAACGACAACACCTGGTCCATCTGGTCCTACCACTCCAGCAGGAACGACAACACCTGGTCCATCTGGTCCTACCACTCCTTTAGCAGGAACGACAACACGTGGTCCATCTGGTCCTACAACTCCAGCAGGAACGACAACACCTGGTCCGTCTGGTCCTACAACTCCAGCAGGAACGACAACACCTGGTCCATCTGGTCCGACCACTCCAGCAGGAACGACAACACCTGGTCCATCTGCCTACCACTCCAGCAGGAACGACCACACCTGGTCCATCTGGTCCTACCACCCCAGCAGGAACGACAACGCCTGGTCCATCTGGTCCTACCACTGCAGCAGGAACGACAACACCTGGTCCATCTGGTCCTACCACTCCAGCAGGAACGACAACACCTGGTCCATCTGGTCCTACCACTCCAGCAGGAACGACAACACCTGGTCCATCTGGTCCTACCACTCCAGCAGGAACGACAACACCTGGTCCGTCAAGTTCTACCCCTCCAGCAGGAAAGACAACACCTGGTCCATCTAGTCCTGCCACTCCAGCAGGAACGACAACACCTGGTCCATCTAGTCCTGCCACTCCAGCAGCAACGACAACACCTGGTCCATCTGGTCCTACCACTCCAGCAGGAACGACAACACCTGGTCCGTCAAGTCCTACTCCTCCAGCAGGAAAGACAACACCTGGTCCATCAAGTCCTACCACTCCAGCAGCAACTACTCCTTTATTCAGTACGCCGAGCACACCGACGTGGTGTGCCGTTTGCCCTTGCCTTAATGGTGCGACTTGCCAAGGGTCTGACTATAGCAATCCTATATGCGTATGCAGTTCTGGTTCACTGGTCATACTGTGGAGAGAATATTGATGACTGTGTCGGAAATCCTTGTGTACCGGCGCTCATGTCAAATGTTTGGACCAAACTGATGCTATACTTGTGCTTTGACCCAGGCTGGACCGGAGCTGACTGTGAAACTAATATTTGGTGCCAGACAAACGAATGTCAGGTATTGGTTTAATAAGTTTTTCTAATTTCTGCTACGGTTGTTATACAATAATCTCTATTCTTTCTTTTGGATACGTAAATGAAATCTTTATTTCAGACTTTGCAAGTCTTAGGCGGTCTTTAGACTGAGGTAGATTAGATTTAAGTCATTCAGTATAGTCATTTAATCCAATGAAGCATTTTAAAGCCTTTTCACACGATGAAAGGGGGGGCCCCTGGGCACCCATGTGCCACTGTGCCACAAGCCTCGGGGCCCAGAGGGTCACCAGTGGCATCTTACACCCCATGGTGCCCCGAGGGGACCAGGCATCGTGAACCCCAGGGGCACGAGGGCACCAGTGGCATCTAACCCGTTGCCCCAGGGCACCAGTGGCATCTTGAACCCCATGGGGTGCCCCACGTGGGAAACAGTATGCTCGCCGTGCGTTTTTCCATTGGCACCACATGCGACAGCCAATTAGTGAGCACTGTTATGATCACGTGACTTTATACAAATGCTTAAAGGACAATTTTAGGGCTTAACTGAGTTAATTCTTTCACATTTAGTTAGTCTATTACGGCTTTTACAATACGTAGCTCATAATTATATTTAAGTAAGCCACAAAATTTAAATAATTTTTATAAATTCTTACACTAATTTATCCAAGGCACATATATCATATGTCAAAATTCAATTAATACCTTCTAAATACTTAGTATTTTGACCGGTTGTGATATGGGGAAAGGGGGGGGGGGGGGGGGGGGGGGGCGGGGGGGGGGGGGGGGGGGGGGGGGGGTTCGTGTGTGGGGGGGGGAGGGGGACAAAAAAAGGCGGCCACTCCCTTTGGGATGGAGGGGGGGGGTCAGTAGTTTTAACTTAGCTTCAATAATGAGTAGTATCAAGGTAGTATTCAGTGATCAGTTAGTAATACCTATTACATATATATATATAAAAATGAAGCCTACCAAGAGGCACTAGCCCTCGCTTCCGTCGAAGTTGACCTGTCTAGAAGTTTCTACTATTAGTTGCTAAACCTGTTTGAGATATGCATATAATTGTGTTCATTTTAATTTTATTTTTCATCTAATAATCGATCACGTTCTGGACTCTAGTGATTAGTAATGGAATGCTAGCGAGTTAGCGACGCTGTGACAGAGGTTTAGGTTGACAGGTATTTTGGTCGAAAATAGGCCAAATTCCCATAATTAATTCAGCAGCGCGTTTATTTCAGCACGGAGGAAGTTGTTACGCCGGAGAATGTTTCTGTACGGACAATTGGGAAGGAACGCATTGCCAGGATGAAAAGGATATCTGTGGCACCACCAATCCATGTGAGCACGGTCTATGTTCCCAAGATCCCGCCACCGGGGTTGTGTGCACCTGCTTTTCCGGATGGACGGGTCCCCGCTGCAATATCCCGTCCCGCTCCCCCTGTGACCCCCAGGGAGGCGACCCTGTCTGCGCCAATGGAGGAACCTGCATTCCCGGGACTGAGGGACGATTCAAGTGTGCCTGTCCCAATGACTATACTGGAAGATACTGTCAGGTTTGTACTGTTAAATTTTTCACTTAAACAGTAAAAGAATTAAGGCTAGTTACAGTTTCATCATAAACTATGTTAGCTTTATGAAATAAATAGCCAATATTTGGCATTATTTTTAAGCAAAAACTCCACCTGTATATAATCGCTATACTATCTGAAGAGTTTAAACGCCGAATGGACAGAAACATTTCCTGATTTCAAAATTCGAACTGAACCCATTCAACTGCCCACTAATTCAAAATGTCCGTGTAGCCATCATTATTATGAAAAAATCTCGACGCGGATAAGTTATGGGTTCTTTCATCTTGGTTCTATTCAGTGACAAATAGTCTGAACAAATGCAGTGAGAGTCACAGGCAGTTCAGTGGTTGTCGTTGTTGTTCCAGAATGCCATTCTGTACAATCCGTGCATCTCCAACCCGTGCACCAACGGCGGCACGTGCGAGTACATTAAACCGGCTTCCTTTGTGTGCCACTGTCCCGCGGGCTTCACCGGACAACACTGTGATCAGGACATTGACGAGTGTGCCAGTAACCCCTGTCAGCATAGCATGGGATGCAGAAATATGGTACTCTAACAGACTTACAAATGCAAGTGACACAAAAATTTTGCTTCGTCACTTTCCAGCCACCGTTCGTCACTTTTCGCGAAGGATGAAGCTCGTCGTACGCCGACAAAGAGGGAACTTTTTACACACTACTCAGTACTGATATCGGACTCTATCTCAAGAGACCGAGTTTAGTTTTTCAGAAGAAACTAGGTAAAATAACGCAAAGGCAACTTTACAATATCGAGAACTGCATATTTTTGATGAAATAGAACGTTAGGTTAACAGATGTCAGTGAATGACATAACCGAACTAGTTTGATCTAAAATGCTATATTTTTAGATCGGAGGTCATTTGTGTTCTTGCGAATCTGGTTACGTTGGCGAAAGCTGCGAAAAATCGCTAGATGAGAGTTTTCGCACCGTGGCTTCGTGGAGCAGCCTGAACGCATGCCAGTACAATGTTTGCGGCAATTCCGGCTTCTGTTTGGAGGTATAGTGTCTTCCGTTATTGTCTATTTGGCGATTGGAGCACACGAAGAGCACGATGCGAGCTATGCGGTGTGGTTTGCGCAAATGCGCAATACAAGTAGATCTCTTTATAAGTAAAATCGTTTATGTTAAGGTTTAAACGGTTTAAACTTAAGTGGAAATAACCAGTGTGTCAGTGTGCGGAGTGGAATTTGGTGCATTTCGGGCTTGACGCAATTCGACAAACTAAATTTCCACGCTGGGCTTAATGGCCTATTCACACGAGGGCGCATTTTGCTCCATGGCGTACGCTATGGCGCATTGCATGGCGCACGCCATGGAGCATGAGCGGGCGCATTCTATTTTTAGACTGCCTGCTGCAGTATTTCACACAATGCAGTAGACAAAGTGTGCGTGTGCGCCCGCTCATGCTTTCTCGTGTGAATAGACCTTAAAATGGGTGCGCGCATACGGAAATTGATGCATACTCACTCACGCTCGCTCAGTGCAGACTGTGCGCTTACGAAAGTACAAATTTCCTCATGCACCAACAAGCCAACGTAAAATTTCAAAAAACCCAGGACGGAGACTCACAAAATATGTAGACTATGATTGTACTTCGTTTTAGGAAAAAGCCAGACCGCATATGTGGACGTGTGCGTGTATGCCTGGATATTCGGGGCGACAGTGCCAAACCAGAACTCTAACGGGGAGAAGAATATAGCTATATAGTGTACATTATAATACTATATAATGGTGCACATCAGCACATTATGTACTTGGCATATAGTAAACATAACGGATGAACCTGCTATGCTTTATTTACCAAATAAACCCTTCGTCTATGTTTAATGCTTACTGCTAATCTAGGGAGGAGTTAGTTTGGTGTAAAAGCCCGGTTCATGCTTGTCCTTAACAACAGACTTGGACAAATTTTGGTCAGCTAACGTAAGAAATGTAATATACGTACGTACAAATTCTTGCACACGCAACAGTGAGACATACTTTAGTGCCTATTACAAAACATGCAGATTACAAATGCTCTACCCTACAAAACGGGCACCACAATGCCAAATCAGCCTGTAGCTTCTGCCTTACAGTACAGGAAATTATGTAAAATTTTATCATCATATAAACAGTGGTTCTCTCAATAAAAATGCCACTGCAGAGCACCAGCGATTAGCTAAGTTCAACGACACAATCAACCAATCTCCGGTCTGCAGTTCAAATCCCAAATAATAACTGTAAGGTTTTATTTATGTGGCTCTAAATCAGGGTTGGCAGTCTCGGTCTCGGTCTCGGTCTCGGTCTCGTAAAAAACCCGAGACTAGGCCGGTCTCGGTCTCGGTCTCGGTCTCGGTAGGAAAACCGAGACCTGCCATAGGGTGGTCTCGGTATTTCAGATGAGGCTGGAAGTTTTCAAAATTTTTTACAATCACGAAGGTTTTTTTTACGATTTAAGATTCCAAATAGAATGCCAAGCATGGCATGGTCAAAAGTCAAAACTGTCTGCCGCAGAAGAATGTCAGTTCACGGGCAAGCTAACTTCAAGTTTAAACTTTGTACATCGAGCTATTAATTAAAGTTTGAGCTACATAGAATGGGTTGTCTGACTTAGCGATATTGCATTTGTATGTGGAACCACTCAATCTCAAGCATAATGTTAAACAGTATATTAGAAATACTGACCATCATTTACCAAACAGTGCTAACTTCGTAGTTGATTTGTAACTAAAAATTTGCTGGTTTCAGCAACGTTACGAAACGCGAATTGGGTGGCAGTTTAATTGAATTTCTTGAGCCCCAACCTCTCAACGCATGTGAAAGCATTAAGTATCTGAAAAAACCTAGGCACAATCAAATGCTTTTTGGGCTATGGAGTGGTTGAGGCATCAAACCTTCCCCCCCCCCACCTAACTGTGTCAGCTGGAGAAACTTTTCTGGTCCGTGATGATGTTCCTAGTAGCACTTCTGATAGTAGCACCACTGCACCAGCACGGACGATTCTACGCTGGCACCTGAGTCAGACTGTCAAAGTGCAAATAGATGTATGCAATGCACTATAAAACACACTGTGGTATGCGAAGAAGTGTGCGAAACTTTTAAAACATTCCAAAAGTTGACAGAATTGCGGAAAAATAATCCTATAGTCCGGCTGTCAATCACTTACTCTCATGCTTGCGGTCGTTTACAATGTTAAGTTTCTCGCAACTTCGCACTCGTAAGTCGTAACTAGTCGCAACTTCGCAAGTCATACACTCATAAACCTAACCTGATGGTCACTTTTTGTAACCTAATCACTATTTTTTCACATTTCAAAGTGTTTAAATTTTTAAAATTGAAACTTGAAAAAAGGACCCCCCAGGGCTGGTCTCGGTCTCGTAGGTCTCGTTTGGATGGTCTCGGTTGCTTGGTCTCGGTCTCGGTCTCGGTTGCAAACCCGAGACTTGCCAACCCTGCTCTAAATGCTCAGAAACTCCCACGAAAAGAAAGACTTTGGATCAAGAACTGAGTATCACACTAACGCATTATATTTTGCAAATTTACTGCTACGAAACAGCTACTTTACTGTTAATTATCAACAACCGACATTATGTTCACAAAATCTACACAACAAAATAGTACATCAATTAAATTATTAGCGACAGAGCAGACCAACTTTTTACAGAAAATAGTTAGTTTCAGCCACCATAAACACGAATAAATACATTTTGAACAGCTGATGCAAATAACTAACCAGCGTATTAAGGTCAAGGGCACACAAGAGTATCTCACTCTTATACACGAACTTTAACAAGAAATTGGAACAAAAGCTAGAGTGTTCATTCAATCAACAAGTTTCTTATTCATTACCAACAAATGTGTTATAAAAAGTTAATGTTTTAGTTCTTAAAACCTAGAAAACAGTTAAAAATATAAACAAAAATAAAACTTCATAAAAAGGAAGGGCAAATGGGCACTTTGGAAGTGTTAAAAACTCTTCGTAAGCAACGGGTCCTTCAATGTTCCCTCATAAATTTAGGTATAAGTACAAAAGCCCAAAACCATGTCTAGGTAGGTCAAGAGTATGAGTCATGCATTTCTAGATACTTAACGAAGGAGAAATAAAAAACCAGCCAAGTATCTACAGTTGCATACAAACAGCGCAATTCAAGTCAATGATGTAATAAATATAAACTACAGCAAAAACATTCTAGAACAGAAGACATGATTACAAAATAAAATACAATACACAGGATTTTGCACAAGATACATCGTATAATGCTTGGTTTTGATAGGACAGAATACTTTTAAGATTTTGTGAACAAAAAATGACTGCAGCTGCGTAAAGTACAGAATTCAAACAAATTAAGTCAAAGAATAAAGACCGTTGTAAATACGCAGTCTGGGCACCACAATAAAAATTACAAGTAAAGTTTGAATCCTACAATAGTGTATAATGCTAATTAGATTAAAAAAATTGGGCATTCTTGTAGCAAAAACGCATGAAAGTTACCTTTACAACGTCAGTTTTGCAAGGTATGGCGTCATTTTTGCAACTTTCATCAATTCATCAAATATTGCCCAATATTACATGCTTATAAATAGGAAAAATATAAATAATAAATAAACTTGGATACAATCATGACAACGGAAACAATTAATTTACAAATGAAACAGCCAACATAACATAGTTTAAAAATAGAAATTGAGGTGCTATGGAAATTCAATATTATTATCATGCTTTTTCTGAAGACATTAATTTAGACAAATTATAGAATATAAGTGATTAAATTGTTCAGTTTTTAGCCACAATATTAAATGAGTATTGAATCAAATTATGTAATTTAATGTAAAAAATATGTGTAAAATAGTAAAAAGTGATTTTTTCATTAACTTCTTTCCCTTGGATTTCACAGTTTCACACCCTGAGACAATGAATATCCACTTATGTCACCAAATTAGCACAATATACAAACAATACAGCACAAACCAACATTGAATGCAGCACAATGGCACAGTGAGGCTTACCACAGACCACTTCCTTACAAGACGCTCATTCACAGCACAGAGATTTGCCTTGGGAACCGCAAAGTTTTAGTAGAATAAAATCTCAGATATCCGTATACACCAAGCAAACTAGGCGTCATTAAAACCAAAAAAATCATGTTTCTTGCTACTTTTGAACAGTAAAGCAGTGTTTTGTTTGTATAATTTAAGACATTTCGTGAAACTTTGCTATAATTGTCAGATAATGAGTTAGGTGCCAATAAGTTACTCTTGACCTTGAGACTTCCAAATCACGCCGTTTAAAAAACTACAAATTGAAAAATTGAGTTCTTTAGGAATCTGAAATTAGTAGTTTAAAACCATTGTTTCTAGCACTCCATGAATATCATACAAATAAGGCATCAAAAAACACATTTAGAATAAATTTTAATTTTTTCAAAATTGCAAAAAAATACAAGGAGTTTACAAGAACATTTTTTTGGCTTCCCACTGCTACGTAACAAAATTGAAAACCTTCAAAAAAGTTGGAAAAATCTAACTCGCCATGTTTTAAAAACATACCTAGTCCAAATACAACACCGTCACGGCACTGACCCAAACCGCAGTAAACCAACATATATACACTATACAGCAATTTTTGGGTTGTTTGTCATTGTTCCACAACATTACTAAATTGAATACATTATTATAGTTGTTAAGAGTATCTATGCACACAGTGTTAATATATTACTGTCAATAAATACTAAAATATTGTTAAAATTTCACACAATGGTATAAAATAACGCTTAAAAACATCACAAAGTTACGTTATTGTTATTAGACAGCCACAACAGAATAGTTTGAGACTTGAGTCAGATACAGAGCAAAACATAACATAGCTAAGCATCCAATCAACGAGCCTACTTAAAATCGACAGTGATTTCAGGCAAGACTGAACACTTTTTAAAATAGAATAGTCCGACCCCAAATCAGAGATTAATTGTTGTCTGTTTAAGGGGGGGGCGGGGGCTACCCAGGTCCAAAATCAAAGCTCTTCAATTTTGCTTATTTTCCCATATGTTACTCCCCCAAAGCACCCCAACCTCAGATGAGAATAATTAAGCTTGAAGGTGCACTTTTGGTTCAGTGCGTTTGTCAGTGTATTTACATGGGCAAAAGTACGCAAAAAAGCCTAAAAGTAGCCCTTAGTTGGACAGTTCTAACACAAACCACATCAAGCCAATCAGGCTGAAACTTGGCATCGTAGCAGCTCACATGTATGCGCAAAATCGTATGATCCATTGATCCGGATTTTTTATATGTATTTTCAATTCTAAAATCGAGGGCGAAACGTGAAAAAATGGCCGTTTTTTGCGCTCGCCAAAATTGAGTGATTTTACATTTGGCGTCACTGCTCAGGCCATGGGCAAAAATTTTAAAAAATGGATCATAGAGGTTGAGATATGACATCGGGCTATCGAATCATGTAAAAATCAGCTTCGTCAGTATTAACAAAAATTTCGAGTAAAGGAACGCTTTGTGAGCACAAAAAACTTTTTTGCGCCTATGATTTACACGTAAAATTGAATTTTTGGGCGTCCCTAGTAAAAAATTGGCAAAAGCATTGGTTCCAATTTGTTACATCTGCGACGCGCCTTCCATGGGGCTACATTGTGTGCAAATTTGAAGCGAATCGGAGAACCTAAAATTTTCACTTATACAGGTAGCCCCCCCCCCCCCTTTAATTGGATCGTTCAGCACAGACCCACAATTGAGAATGTTATAAAATATTTTATACTGGATTAACAGCTTACTTTATAGAGCGGAAGCTATCCACAAATTAGGAGTACAAATCACTGCCACCTCATGTATTTCTAAACAGTTTTCAAAATCTTTGAGTATTAACAGAAATCAACAAATATAAAAATGTAAAATCAAGCGCAAAAATTCGTCATAATTAAAAATTTATCATATTTAAATCAACAAAAAATACAACGACCACGCCAGTTATGCAACTCATCACAGAACAATAATATGGAGCAAGCAAAACAGTTACAACGGACACGGGGGGAAAGATAGGCAAAAAAGAGGGGGGGCTGTTTTTATAATTATCTCCGCGGATGAAGGGGGGGTGGTGGTGGACCTTGCGGCGAGGCAGCATCCAAAACACGATTCACATACATTGCGACATCGTCCGTGTGTCCGCAGTCCTTGTAGCGCTTCACAAACTTGAACTCCTGCAAATATCATCACAACTTCACTGCAGATGGTGGTGTTGCGTATATTTTCTGCTTTCCAGAACTAAGCATTGTGATGCAAGGGATACTAAAGTCTGACAAACATTGCGGAATGTTCCATGAGACAAATTTTGTGATTTTGTGAAAGATTTCTTTGACTACTCGCTGTACTCTCTCCTCGATGCCCGCAATTCGTTCTTTTTGTGCACTTTTCTGTCGCATTTCTGAGGGTCTAGCCGTTTTTGGTCAGTCTTTTTAGTCACTAATAGTTTTTTAACAGCCTACATGTGAAAAACGTCGAATAGACAAAGATAAAAAAAATACATTATTATAAAAATGCCCTTCACAGAAGGGCAGCAATGTTAGTAGAATAGGAAAGCGGAAAAATGCTAATATGCTTGTTAAACACCCGGGACAAGTTTTGCCGCCGAATAGGAAAACGCAGCTTGCTAAATGAAGCGGACAAGAGTTGTGTCAGAATAGGAAAACGCAGCTTTTTAAATGAAACGGACAAGACTTGCGTCAGAATAGCAATCGCCCTGCGACACGTCAGTGCTTTCTGCACCCTATTCGCGCGAATAACTAGGAAAAGCATTCTTGACGCTTACTATAACATATTCACATGTCAGGACTTGTATTGTAAAGTAGATATACAGTTACTTAATTTAAATTTCTTCACATACATATGTATTACATACATATCTATTTTTCCTGTCGGCCCACAGGCCGACAGGTCTTTACGCTGCTTTCTTCGGCGTACTTTATACGTGTTTTGACATTTTGATTAATGGTTGGTCTAAGTTTGATATTCTAGCCGGTCTATTTGTCAAATTTTGTTTTATTGGTTGTCAAGTTTGATTCGCTATACATGCGGCTATGTAATACTAGCTTTTTGTTTTCTGGCAGTAATTAGTTCAAAAAGTAATTCAAAGGTAATTTTTTTACTTTAAAAAAGCTTAAAACAATGTTTGCAGTTTGATTTGCTAATTAAAGTCTGACTAAAAATGTTGAACTCTAAGACAAAACGAAATATGTGATTTCAATACGAAAAGAACAAATTTTTGCCATCAAGAGTACAGAAAATCATGCCACCTGTTTTTTCTCAGTATTCAACATTTTTGATCAGACTTTATATAGTATTTCGTAATCGTAACCATCATTTAGGCTAAGTGTCAAACGCGCCTTATATATTTTTTGAGCAGCACCTTACAAAAATAATTAACCGTTTACAATTGACAGCCAAGTTTTTTCGCCAAAAAGTGCTACACCCACGCACTTTTTTCTATGCTACTGTTGGATTGAAAGAGGATGCCCCAATTTAGAAAGAATGAAAGAAATGGAGGCGCCAAGAATCGAACCCGGGCCGCCTGCTTCGAAGTCAAGCATGCTATACATAGATGCGTATTTGGATGCAAAAACATTCTACTTTCGATGTCGGAAAAAATTGCAAAAATTTCAGAGCTGATGAGAATCGAACACCCTAACCTGTGTTTCGCAGTCACACGCCTTAACTGTCAGGCCACAGCTCCGTTGGATGATCCGATTATAATCGTAACTAAATTTTTGTAAAGAGCATCACTGAAAGAACTGCTTTGAAAGTAATTCAAAAGAATCGATATTGCAAATCATCGATTTTCAGTCTGCCATTGTCTTTTGTTATACAGAGACACGCACATACACATACACACACAACGTAGTCGCACACAAGTTACAGCTGGGCATTCCAGCAGGCTTCAGTGATGCACTGAAACTGAGCATGATTTACATGCATTTTCAGTTTCAGTGCATTAACTGAAATTAGTATGCACGGCCGCTGAGGCCGCAAAAATAAAACGGGATCGCCAAATATATACTGGACTTCAGACGAACTAATTGGAGAGTATTAAACGTAGCAACGGAAATTGTAAGGCGACAGGCATAAACTTTGTGGAAGTGATAAAGGCAGCTGAAAGTTTTGCATAAGATTGCTGCTTGTTGTAAACATCTTTCCTGAAAGTTACGAATGACATATTTTAAATAAACATTTCACAGCAAGTACATACTAATATTCAACACGAAGCTTAGTCTACTTAAATGTTTATGATGATTAAACACATGTACGTATAACGTATGTGTAAAAATAAAAACGAATGACCGCTATTATCGATTAATGATTCTTGTGAATGTACGACTCATTACAAGAATGTTTATTCCGGTCATGGCTTGCCTTTGTAAATAACATCAAGAACCAGCTATGTATACTATACTTTTCCGGCAACAGAGCAGCTCATGATAATGGCTGATTAGTTCGCGCGAATAGGGTGCAGAACGCACTGACGTGTCGCAGGGCGATTGCTATTCTGACGCAAGTCTTGTCCGTTTCATTTAAAAAGCTG
Organism: Trissonchulus sp. WLG1_4; assembly: GCA_030248245.1. Taxonomy (NCBI): domain Eukaryota; kingdom Metazoa; phylum Nematoda; class Enoplea; order Enoplida; family Ironidae; genus Trissonchulus; species Trissonchulus sp. WLG1_4. The sequence continues at coordinate 37,718 of JASANF010002408.1, read as the reverse complement.
CGTTTTCCTATTCTGACACAACTCTTGTCCGCTTCATTTAGCAAGCTGCGTTTTCCTATTCGGCGGCAAAACTTGTCCCGGGTGTTTAACAAGCACATTAGCATTCTTCCGCTTTCCTATTCTACTAACATTGCTGCCCTTCTGTGAAGGGCATTTTTATAATAATCCTATCCATTTTTCCGCTTGAGAGATTCAGCTTCAAATAATGAAAATGTTTTCACCGGTATCACTGGGGGGGAGGGGGGGGGGTTGCACAAGTTCTGGTTATTACGTAAATCTGGCAACAAAACAAATAGCACGCTGCAATGCACAGTAAATATATGGGTTTATATTCGACTACAAGACGACAGGAGTGGGTTTATATTCGAATAAAAGACGACAGGAGTCCATCTATAACTGTTTTGGCTACAATGCGGCAACAAAACAAATAACACGCTGCAATGCGCAGTATATGGGCTAATATTCGAATACAAGACGACAGGCCTTCATCTGTAACCGCTTTGGCTGTACTGCCTACATATTTCCTATGTATAGTACACACAACCGTACTTGACCACTGAGCACTATTTTGGAAGAAAATACTAATTATTTTGTCAAAATAACGTTATATTCGCGTTCAGCACCTCAAATTACCCCTTTTCGCAGTTTTTTGACAAAACTGAAAAAATTCAAAAATTTGGTCAAATTGACCATTTTGGCACTTTGCCAGGGTTGCCAAAGTGGAACAGAGCATACAACGCAGACCAAAATGTATCAAATGACACCCCTGCACATATATATTACGTTGCAATAGAAATACAGAACGAGCAGTTACCCATTAAAGCGTTATACATTGAGAAAATCATGAAAAATCATGTTTTCAACGGTATCACAGGGGGGTGCACCAGTTCTGGCTACTACGTAAATCTGACAACAAAACTACTAGCACGCTGCAATGCACAGTATATGGGTTTATATTCGAATACAAGACGACAGGCCTCCATCTATAACCGTGTTGGCTGCACTGCCCGTAGGTAGCCTACCCCCATAATACACGTACAGTACCTTCCGAGCCCCCTCCCCAGTGCTACAGTGGCACGATCGACTCCAAAATAGCAGATGCACTACAACCCCACTACACTACCATGCATGCAAAAGATCAGACTTGGGCTGTTTGCGTGACGTCTCAAAAGCTGGCACATATTTTTACCGGACTTTGCCATTTTTCGAGGCCCAAAAAAGGGGTTTCCCCCCTCCCAGCAGAGCCAAAACGGCAAAAGCCTAGAACACCATTTTGCTAATGCCTCTATTCCCAACCAGATTGAATATAAATAGCACAAAAAAGTGCCCCGCCAATGTGTATTTCTTGAGATTTGCGACCGTGAAAAAAAAGACGGAAAAATCCGAGTTTGCGGGAGACGATTTTTCATATCTCGGGTAATACCCAACCGATTTGCCTGAAATTTGGCCAGCATGTAGCCGTCCCCCAGGCAAGTACACAAACCAAATTAAACCAGATTCGCTTGCATAAATTTTTAGTTATTAAAAAAATTAATTTTAAAATCTCGCAATATGGTGTGTGGGTCCTATTCTAGGGTTTGGCGCTATCGCGCCAACCCTGATTAGGTATATCCAACATTACAATATTAGAAAACTAAAGCTATTGTAGCACCACTTTCTACACTTTTTTGCAAAGTTTTTTTGTATATTTCAAGCATTTAATACCGTTCTGGCGTCCTCTAACTTCTGGTTTAGGCTCCAACACATCGTTAAAACTACAGTTAGGGCCTATTCCTTTACCTGATTAAGGGGGGGGGGGGGGGCTACCCAGGTCAAAAATCAAAGTTCTCCAATTTTGCTTATTTTCACATATGTTACTCCCCCAAGGCGCCCCAACGTCAGATGAGAACAATTAAGCTTGAAGGTGCACTTTTCGTTCAATGCGTTCGTCAGTGTACTTACATAGTCAAAAGTACGCAAAAAAGCCTAAAAGTAGCCCTTAGTTGAACAGTTCGAACACAAACCACATCAAGCCAATCAGGCTGAAACTTGGCATAGTAGCAGCCCACATGCATGCGCAAAATCGTATGATCCGGATTTTTGATATGACGTAATTTCAATTTTGAAATCGAGGGCGAAATGTGAAAAAATGGCTATTTTTTGGGCACGCCAAATAACTCGTTTAGTCCGTTTAGTCCGATTTTTCATTCCAAAACCTCGGACAAAAATAAGTCTAGTCCGTTTAATCTGGTAAAGGAATAGGCCCTTAGCCGATTTTACTATTTCAAAAAATTGCATTTCGTGCTTTAGATTTGCAAAATTATCTCGTCAGAAACCATACATTTCGAGGTTGTTATGGGTTAGCCCTCATAATCCCGCAAACTACACGTATCAAATAATCGACAATATTGCCGAGTGGCTCTTGAAAAATCTGCCAACAATCAGGCCTGACAACTAGGGATGGAAGTCTCGGTTTTTTTTCCGAGACCGAGACCGAGACCGAGACCGAGACCACGAAACCGAGACTACCGAGACCGAGACCAAATTCCGAGACCGCCAAAACCGAGACTTTGGGTCATTTTTTGCCATTTTTTACCTATTTGTTTGATGACTTTTTACAAGTTTTTAAGCAAAATTGCAAGACCATGATCAGACACCTTATGTATATATAACTAAGAGCTACATCACGGCAATGGTGGTTACATTCCTGGTTCGTTCCTCCTTTTGTGTGGGTGTGGGAACCTGTCATCTTAAATACTGTGAAATTTTGAACTCTGTCCCAAAACCCAAAGCAGACGCAATTTGTCCTTGTTCTCGCCAGAAAATAGCAATTTTAGACACTGTTTGGTCGGATTTAGTTAAAAATCGCTCAGATTGTATTGGAATTACCAATGTTCTGCTGAAATATATACACCCAAGATAAAAAGGGTCTATGGCTCAAAAATTAGACCTGCACGCCACTGGCGGTCCCAGACTTCGATTTCGGGGGGGGGGGGCGGAGGTCTGAAGAAATTTTTTGACTTTTTATAATAGCGTTTTTCGGCTTTACGCTAATTTGTTATTGCCGCAGCCATATCAAGGGTAATGAATTGAGTCTGTTTGTAGTAAAAACCAAGGTGTACCCAGGAAAAAATTGAGAATTTTTCAATTTTTAGGTTGAATTTGGTCAACTGGAGACGTATCAGAAATTTTTTTCCGACAGGAAAATAAAACACATGATGGGAACGTCACATCAGACAGAAGACAGTGTATTACACAACTAAATGCAGCATAATATGCTCGTGTAGAGATGCAAATGCAGCATAATATGCTCGTGTAGACATGCAAATGCAGCATAATGTACTCATGTATATATACATGTATAGGCTTTGATGAAAGATAATAACAAGGAATAGTAAGCCACAGAGTTGCAGGGGTCTGGAGGCGCCAGCCCCCAGGAAAAAATTGGGGGAAATTTTTAATTTTTAGGCCAAATTTGGTCCATTAGGGACGCATCAGAAAAATTTTCCGGTCGGACCATAAAAACCAAAGGGGGGACCCTTGTGTAGAATTTCAGTCGGGAAAAATTTCAAGGGGGGCGGCCGCCCCCCCCCGCCCCCCCGCCCTGGGACCGCCCCTGCTGCACGCCATGACGCTCTTTCATTGTTTGCATCCGACGTGACACCCCTTTAAGTGGGCCCCCCTCAATCCCCTGGGACTAAATTTTAGTTGGGAGTGGAGTCTTCCCTTCTCATCTACCGAACTACATGTGTCACAGCATAGCTCTGAGTAGTTCGTTTAGTTGAACTTTCACAGATTTATTTTTGATTTTTTGCTAAACTCATACTACAGAATTGGAAATTACAGTTACGTATGTGAAGCCACCAATTGGCATAAAAAAGTTGACCAGCCAAACACTAATTAATAGTACTAAAGAATAAAATATAATAATACATAATAATCACATCACATAATAATAATCACACAGACAGACTTGAAAGATAATATGAAATTAGAAGCTTAATCACAAACATACATTTTTGTGTGTGTATATACTGCGTTTTCTGATATTCTAAACAACCACAGTAAAGTTGTTTTCGGTAAAAAATGACAGAATCTCACTGTTAGGTGTGAAATTTTGGTGAAATAAAAACTTTCCAAAAAAAATTCCTTCCAAAAATATAAACCAAAGGGGGACCACAGGAAAATTTTTTACAGAATTGAAAAACCGAGACCGGGTACAAACCGAGACTTTTCGACTACCGAGACCGAGACCGAGACTGGGCTAGTCTCGGGTTTTGACCGAGACCGAGACCGAGACCGAGACTTCCATCCCTACTGACAACTCAAGCGACTTACCAAAAGTTGCTTATAGTTCGGGCGTAAGCTTTCATCTTTAATCAAACTAAAACAGAATACGCTAATAAATAAAATTAATAAAAAACACAAAGGCAAAAACAGGGAGGACAAGTCAAATTAGTTATTGTGGAACCAGTAAAAAACGTACTATTGCCGCTACAGTATAAACTAATGATTGAAATCAACCAAAATGTTGGAGACTCGTATTCAAATAATGATAATAATTTGAAAATGAATTTTTTAATAGTTTTTATTTGTTAACGCTCGCTATCTTCAGCACATCTCTTCACTGATTGGCTCGCGGTAACTACGGCTCAGGTTTGGGTTGACGGCTTCTACGTTCGCCAACCCACCAGCTGTTGACAAAGTTGATGAAATCGACGGTAAATCGATTGGACATCTCCCCAGTGAGACACGGCGGGTCGCCATTCACAACCTGCTGAAGCTGATCGAACACACTGTTCCACTCCGGGTACGGAAATTGACCTGTCGCCACTTCCACCTAAAATACTGCGTTTTCAACAACAATATGAAACATCGTTCTATCCAGGGAGATGAGCCAAACAAAAGTCAAGTGGAAGGAAATTACTGAAATAGTACACAAAGGAAAAAAACTGGGTCTTTTGTAGTGTGACAAGAATAATTATTTTCGCCACGTCATCAGACCCCAACTGAGCAAATGCCGTGCTTATCAAATTCCCCGCTAACAGTGAAGATGCTATAAAAAAATAATTTACCCTAAAAAACTCACTAGTATCGCCACATTTCAACTACAGACAGTCACAGACCATAATTTTAGGGCCTTATCCAAAATTGGATTTAACGGATTAAATTTAAACTAATTTTGCTAATAGCGCAGCACAAAATGAAAATAGCCGGCTAAAATTTTGCCCTACATGGCTTACATACAGTCCCTCGGTGTGTGCCAAGTTTTAATAAATTAAGTTTAACTGACGCTGCGTATTGACCAAAATAAGTTAAATCTAATGCGATAAATTTGATTTTGGATAAGACCCATAGTGTCTCACCAAAGTGATGCCCAGACTCCACACGTCTGACACCACCGTGTATCCATTGCGGCCCTTCTGCGGGTCGATACGTTCGGGCGACATGTAAGGCCGGCAGCCCGCGTCCCGAGTCTGGGCGATCGAGTCCACCAGCTGGCCAGCGATGCCGAAATCGCACAGTTTGATGTGGCCGCCGCGGTCCAGCAGAATATTCGACGGCTTCACGTCGCGATGGATGATCTTGTGCTGCTCTTTCAGAAAATTCAACGCTTGTAGGGTCTAAAAGAGAGTGAAAAATTCAGACATTGAACAGAGTAGATTTTGCGTGCGGAGCAACAATGCTACGGTATTTGGGTCTGCGCTACGTTAAACTTTAGAAAAAAACTAAAACCACTGAATCAGTTTGAAGCTCGGCTACTCACTATAAAACAAACATTTTGCACGAATAAGCGAGGTTCACAAAAATAACAGACCCGTTTTTTAGAAAAAAAACGGACGGTTTCATCTCCAAAAATACAAAGAAACGGGCGCAAATTAGCACGAAAACGAATGGCAAAAATTACTTATATATTATGCTACATGGTATTTAAGCTAAAAATGTGATTCCTTAAAATTATGGTTTTCAAGAGACAAGCCCCTCAAAAATCGACCAAAAAATTAAGTCCACCAATTTCGAAAAAAGATCATGTTAACTAACTATTGCTCTGTCACTCAAGCTTCCAAATTGTGTGCAGATTCAGATACAGCTCCCGCTATGTATGTTTTACACCGTGGATCTAATTTTGCTTGCCCACGTACTGAAATAAAAAATCTGGGACTCACACCCCCCGTGTTAAACTGTGCATTGAGTAAATAGTACACGTAATGTCATCATCCGAGCTAAAATCGAGCATACTACTAAAAATAGTTTGCTAAAACTCAAATATTATATTGTTACAAATAAATAATAATAATAATATAAAGAAATTGGCTCACAGCTACGGTGACCATGCCAAGAATTGCTTCTGGCACAGTTTGCCCCAGTTTTTCGTAAACTATCTTGTAGAGTTTTTCCAAAGAAGTATCCATCAATTCCATGCAAATCCAGCAATCCCCCTAAAGCAAAGAAAAGAGCTTAGTTGGTTAGTTGCCATTTATTGTAAAATAATCAGTGATTTTTTCAAAGTAATCAGAACTCTGCTCTGACCGGGCTATTCAAACGTTGTCTAATTTTCGTTTCAGTATGGCATAATGGCCAATAAACTGTGTATTAATCGTTCCATCACTTGTGGTGTTCATCGTTATTGTAAACTCACCTGCTTGCACTACTGCAGTATATCACAATTTGAATATTATTTAAAAATTCAAGCCACTGAAAACCGAGTTTTTGATACAACAACCTTCGCCACTAACAGTTTAAAACGTAGTAAAACCATTCTAATAAAAACCTAGCTGATGGAACATACACTAGAAAGCATAACAACAGAGACAGTACAAAGCATAAAAAACACAAAATCATAATAGTATTGAAACAAAGTAGTCACTAATTATAAACAAAGAGCGTCCTTATTTGTTGCAAAATTTACCTCTTTAAAAACAGCACCGAAAAATGTGACAATGTATCGACAACCATCCGACTTCATGATAACGTCCAAATCCATCAGTAGACGTTTCTCCTCTCGCTTGTCCATGGTCGATCGGATACGCTAAAATAAAACACAATTTAAATTGCGTCCTTTGTCATCTAAAGTCTACAGTCAGGAGAAGCTGAAGAACGTATGATCCTCTCAATCGACTCCAAAAGTGATAAAAGTTAACGACAGATAGTTATAATTCAAATCCGACCAGGTCGCTAAAAACTGCAAAAACAAACCGTCAGTCAACTAGTCAATTCAAACTAAATTTTATAAATGTCACTTGCCTACTACTACATGGCTTTTTTGTTTTTGTTTATAGGAGAAAGGACGTAAAAGGCCATAACGCAAGGAATAATCATAAGTTAGAATAATCATAGGCAGACGGGACAGTTTTAAACATTCCGACACGAGGTTGTGGCTGGGAATCCGCCTGACCTTAACAGCCATGACTTTATTGGTGTATCGATGTCTCATTTTGCTGACAGTGCCGAAGGCCCCTTGACCGATCTCTCCCAGATCCACCAGGTCATCCAGGGTAAAGTCGTAGACCTAAAATTATATAATACTAATTAAATTAAATGAATGCCATGCTTTTTCAAAACGAACCCCGAATTAAATCAACGTACTATTCAATTTCTCACAAATATACGATACAAATTACGACCCAGAAAGCATTGACTACTGTAGTAATATGTATGACGATAGTCTCTTGCTCACAGAAACTCCATAAACCGAGAGGGTGAAAATCGAACTGCCAATAGCAAAGTGAAGCGTGCAATTTTAGCTTTTGGGAGATACAAAAAAATATGTACTGCTATTGGCTATTAAATAATCATCAGCCCTGTCTCAAAAACTTGTTACGCTAATATGGTAGCAACAAATGTATATTCGTCAAAAACACAAGAAAACGATTACATATACATAATTATATACCTCTTCTGGACTGAATTTGAGCTTTCCAGACGAGTGAGATCGAATCATTTCGCTGAAAATAAGATAACAATTTTATACAGAAGATAGATCGATAATACTGACATATATATTATTCCTCAGCTCAACAGTTCAACACAATAAAAAAAATAGCAACCATGAGTGAGTAAAATACAGTTTAATTTTTTCTAATATTTTTTCTAAGTAGCAATTGCACAATTAGTGGACACTAGCAAACCCGTTTTTGGAGGTTGAAACCGTTCTCAAAATTATTCCGATTAGAATAGAAGATAGCGAAGCAAAACAAAAAATGGAGGAACCAACATAGGCGGCGCAGGTGCTTCTGTCGTGACAGCAGGCCAAGAGTGTTGACCACTGTTTGACGCAACGGGGGGCTTGGCTGCACTGGGCCATGGCGCCGAAAAGTCTAGGGGCTTCAGACCGCGCCGAGGGTTAGACGTTCCCACTGAAATTCAGACTAAGCTGGAAAATCACAAATATCACTATTTCTGAATATAATAATAAATGAAAAACATCGCAAAAATCAGCAATGCTAAAATTTAATTGATAAAAGATATTATAGTCAGATGAGGTAAAAAAATACAAAATATGAGTACAAGGTTTTTTGCTTTCCTGGATTAAGTTTCACGGACAAACTTTTTTCCAACAATACCTCGCGGAGTTGCTCTACAAAACCACATATATATTGAACTTTTTCTCTGCATTACTAATTTTATGTTAAATCGAAAAAAATAAACGTATTTTTTACGCCCACTTTGGGGGAAAAAATACGGTCGCGGGAAAAAAATTACGGGTCGATTCTGATCCATCGAAGGAACGCAAACCAAAATGCTTCAACCGCTTTAAAACTCAAGTCAAAGTTACTCAAATTTTTAATTAAAACACAAAAGAAAATCCCACTGAAATTGAAGCCCCAATAACACCACAACTACCGTTTACACTATATACACTGAACACTCTTTGAAAAAATTTTTCAAAATTTTTTGCGTCTACGTATTATTTTTTGCGGTAAACTGAATTATTCGACGCAAACATTGTACCGCGGAACGCTAAATTTTGTGGCGACGCCCTACTTGATTGTTTTTGCGCGGCCGCCTCAGCGGCCGTGCATACTAATTTCAGTCAATGCACTGCTGCAGGATATCAGCCAGCCAGCTGAAACTTGTGCTGTGTTTGTTTGTGTCTGTGTGTTCGCGTGTGTGTGCGTGCGGGGAGATTTGATAACCGATGTGACTGAACAGTAGACTGCAATTTAGACATGTGTAGCATGTTTGTGACTAAAGAGTTCACCGAATATCATCCTAATTATTACTGTACATAAGTTGTGTGAGTGACTAGGCCATCAACATGTCAGTCAATCTGTGTGAGCCAAAGCTAACGATAGGTATGTAGGTTATAACTTAAAATACTATCGTTTGAGCGATGTTCCGAGTTCAAAATAGGAGGGTAGCCAGACCCTACTGAGTAGGCTTTCACTATAATATTTGACATATAGCCTCCAATACAGTAGTTTCTCAAAGTAAATCCTGTCTTGAGTAGCACTGATATCTCGAATAAAGCCCTCGTCTAGGCGACCATGGAATAATAAAATTCCAACTTTGCATAAGTTGAGCACCCGGGTATCCTATTCTTCGATGGTTATTGGATAGCGGTTAACCTAGTAGAGAAAAGATGAACCAATAAATCTATGATTTTGCCTTATGGTTTGCCTAAAGGTTGGTAGGATAGTGAGACCTTGTGACTGCTCAGCTTTACATCTTACCATAATGAAGTTAAAAGCATCGAATCCCCTGATTTTGCACTTATAAACTGTTACATTCATTGTAGGATTTGTAGATAGCGATCGACCGGAGGCTCCGGCTCCAGCTCCGGCTCCGGCCGGATTTGAGCCTCCGGCTCCGGCAAAAAAAGTGCCGGAGCCGGAGAATTTTTTATTGTTGAAATTTTGGCAGAAAGTTCAAAAGTTGAGAAAAAATAAGGCTAACGAAGCTATTGGTTCCATTACTCATATTACTGTCGGCTGTGATAGAGACGACCACCCCTCTCTACCATTTGTATTTCTACCATTATGTTAAGCCCTTTAATTTCAATTTTCTGGTCGGAAAAAGTATCTCATATGTCTCCAATTGACCAAATTCGGCTTAAAATCCAAAAGTTTCTCACAATTTTGGGAGCTACCGCTCCCAAATCCATGCAACTATGTACGTGAGCTCGACTTTTAGCTCTGGGGCCGTATTCACAAAATTACCTGTTGGTAAAGTTATGCTAACTTAACCCACAGGTATATAAGGTGAAAGTAAAGTTAATTCTGTGGGTAAAGGTAAAGTTAAAATTGAAAACAAGGTTAACATCGGTGGTTGAGGTTAAAAATTTGCACAATGCATTAGCTTTAGCTGCGAAACAAGATAAACCACTTTTCTGGCCCGAATATTAAAGGTAACCTTAGCTATCACGTTGGCTTTAGTCATTGTTTGAGAATACGATTTCACCTTCACCTTACCTGTGGATAAAGTTAGCCTAACTTTACCTGCAGGTAATTTTGAGAATACCGCCCCTAATGTTTTTGGCCCGTCAAAATGATTACAGTGTTTGTTTGCACAATATGTGCTGTTATCTCGCAAATCGTTGTGTTAAAATAGCAAAAAAGTTAATTTTAACCTTTTGCAAAAAATCAAAAAGCCATGCCCCGAACTTTTTTGCTGGCTATTTACGCCATTGAGATACATACGCCTAGATTACGGGGGTCGGGGGGGCGTGCCTCCCAGAAGCTAGAGACATTTACGGCATTGTATGTGTATCTTCTACAAAGTTTAATTTTTTCCAAATTTTCCTATTTTTTGGGGTACCCTTGTTGACAATTTCGTCAGGTTCGACTAAAAGGGGTTGCTCAAACGGATCCTCTAAACCGCCCACTGACTACACTCTTGACACCGCAGTCAAAATCCCATACGGGTCACTTTGACCAAATTTTTGACTTTTATTAATGTTAATAAAAATTGTTTGTGAGATCACTCAAAACAGTGGCCAATGGCCAACTATAATTTGTCGTATAGGTGTTTAGTAAAGACATATATAATGTATAGAAATGGGGCATGACTGTTGAAAATTGAAGAATGCTGATTCTAAAAAAATGAAAAAAATTGGTCAAAATTGTCAACACACAAATTTAAATTTTTTTGAAAAACACTGCCTCCGGCTCCGGCTCCGGCTCCGGCTCCGGCATTTTCTATCCGGCTCCGGCTCCGGCTCCGGCTCCGGCAAATTTTTACCTCCGGTCGTTCGCTATTTGTAGACCTGAGCTAAAAGTCCCAGGCAATAAAATTTTGTGTTATGTAATATGTACGACAGCTTGAAAGCCTACGGGTGGCTGTAAGAGTGACTGTTCAGGCATCGCTGCGTCTTTGAGCTTGAGTCGTCAGTTCAAGGTATGTACATATGTGTCCGTCACCGAATATGATGCTAACGTGCTGCTGTTGCTAATATTTTGCTGAGTAAGTTAACGACTAATGCTCGTGGTGGTTGTGCACGACATTCGATTTCAGACGCCAGATGTCTTTTTTGTCAATCGGGAATCCTTTGTTTGACACACTGTTCGGAGGCTATGGATTCCAGATAATTTTGTGTCGTGAATTATTATCAACAGTTTTCGAAATTTTAAGGATTTGGGACTGACCTTTTACGTCACTGAAATTATGCATTCACTAATATTTGAAGTTATTTCTGTAGCATTTTACTGGTTTACAACGTTTTGGTGCCGGCCCCGCTACATTTTACCGAAACGGTAAAATAATACTAACTGTCGTCTTGTGAACACATATACGCTCGTTCACAAAAGTGCTTGTTGTATACATAAATGTAGTATACAAATACAATATTGTTGTACAATGTTGTATACATAAATGTAGTATATACAAATTAGTTAACATTCCCTTCATTGCTGTCAATATTCAAATAGTATTGTACAACCAATTGTTCCCATATTTTGTATTTTAAAGAGTGAATAACCTATATTATCATCAACTATTTCGCAACTTAGGCATATGTGCGTCTGTAGGTGTATTTATATAGCTGACCTCATCATTTGAACACCCTTGTGTAGCTGGACCCGCTCTGCTAGCAGTCGGTGGTCGTAGTACACTTGGAGGCCGTAGAACCTTCCTGTACTTACTTTTTTAAGCAAATAAAGTTGATTTGGTTTACAAACACAAATGAAGACAAAAAGTATCCGTATTTTCCCCCACAAATCGTCCAAAAATTTGGGTAAAAAAATATGGCTCCCGTAGGCGCCAACCAGTATATTATACCAATAGGGAGGAACCATTCACAGTTTGAAAGAAGGGTAGTTGACTATGCCATATGCGCAGCTAGTGTCGGAAAACAGCTAGACCCCGCGAAAAGAGAAGCTTGTGAAAATATTCTTGGCACTTGTAAAATGAGCCATATTTTGGGTGTATGATTTTGTCAGCTTCATATTTTAAGCTGAAGACAGATCATGATTAGGTAATACGTTTAATGTAGAACTAGTAGTGCTTCCTTTGTATGTATTCAATAGGTATATACCGGTTGGGGTTTTTCTTGGAGGGGGGTGTATTTTTTTACCCCATGTTTTCGATCGTATTTTTTATATACCCCCTCTGACTATATATATAAGTTTTCATGACAAGCCTAACCTGAGTCAGGTCTGTGAGTCCTACCATCTGACTCTCCGTTGAGAGTTAGATCCTGAAAGTTAAGTCTGCTTGAGCTAGGAATAGACATCGCATTTCAATCTGAAAAATAATAAAAAATAAACAAATCTAAGTTCTAGAGATGAGCGCTCCAGAGCCAACCCTAATAAAACGCTTAGCAAACATTTCGTCAGAAAGCTTTATAGCATAAAGATTTTTCAGAAAGCACTGTTTTATCTGTTCTACAAATGTTTAAAATAAATGAAATATAAAAATTTTTTTAAACTTTTTTAGAATCAAAATAAAGACACTTTGACTCCATTCCTTCCGAAAAATTGGCCAAATTTAACAGAATTGTTTAATTTTTAACGAAATTCAAACTTGGCCTTAATTTAGGCTTGGGCTAGGCTTAAGGTCACGCTTAGGAACTAAAAAAAGGAATACGTACTGGTATAGTACGGTGACTTCTAAAAACACTGAAAATTCGGATCAAGTGCAGTTGGGGCGGGAATAGAGGACCTATTTTTTTGACCAAGGTTTTTCTTGTGTTCAGGCAGACACAATCTTTTCTTGCGGGACACAATTTTTTTCGGCCGAACACAACTCACGAGAAACCAGTGACAATTCTTTTTCACTTAATTTAATATGGTGATGATGTGGCTTGGATGCGTCCGAAAAAATTTCCGATACGTCTACAATAATTGACCAAATTTGGCCTAAAAATAAAAAAATTCTCCATTTTTCCTAGAGGCTGCCTAGTGCCCCCCTCCGCAACTTTGTGGCTTAATACTCTTCCACTATCTTTCATCAAAGCCTATGCGTCTGTATACATGAGTAGAGTACATTCTGCTGCATATATATATACATTGTGCTGTGCCGGAAACATCCAAACCATTGGTTTTATTTAATTACCTGGACGAAAAAATTTTCAATACATTTCCTATTGTTGTTGTTTCCTATTGTTTTTGTTAAAGCCAAAGTACTTAGTGACCAGTTCTCTTCTGTTTTTACTACTGACGATGGCATCTTACCGCGTTTTCCGGAAAAAACCTCAAATTTCTTCACTTCAGTTTATATTAACCCCACTATTGTCTCGGAGCAGGGTTTTCTTTTTCAAAACGGCCAATGCTCAATTTGTGCTCATTTTTAAATTTCGATGCTCATTTTTAAGTTCGAATGCTCAAAAAATTTTAAACGTTTTTTTGCACTGTTGCATTGCTAAAATGACAGGTATGTAACCGTTACAAGTCGAACTATTTAGTAAAGACAACACAACGTAGAACTGAGGAATTCTGTGGGGCAAGTGCTCAGTGGCGTACTCAGAAAAAAATTTCGGAGGGGAATGACTTTTCGATTTTTGGCAATGGATCAAATTGCCCTTTTTGGCAAGTTTAACACTTATAAAACGCTTTACAAACGCAAGATTATTAAACCACAACGCTGCAGGGGTCTGGGGTAACGATCGACCGGAGGCTCCGGCTCCGGCCGGATTTGAGCCTCCGGCTCCGGCTCCGGCTCCGGCAAAAAAAGTGCCGGAGCCGGAGAATTTTCATTGTCCAAACTTTGGCAAAAAGTTCAAATTTTAAGAAAAAATCGCAAAGGTAACGAAGCGTTTAGTCGGTTACAGTACTTATATTACTGCCAGTTGTAATGGACGTGACTACCCATCTCTACATTATGTATTTTTACGTCTCTAATCGACTAAACTCGGCCTAAAAATCAAAAGTTTCTCACACTTATTTCCAGGGGCTGCCGCCCGCAGACCGCTATAGGCTTGTAACTACGTGACATAGTGATTTGAACTCTACATTTAGCTCTGATGTTTTCGACCGCTCAAATTTAGTACAATGTTTGCATGTGTTGCTATTTCGCAAATTTTTGTGTTAAAATAGCAAAAAAGTTCATTTTTACCCATTACACAAAATCGACAAGTCATTCCCTCCCAGAGTTCTTTCCTGGCTACGCGACTGTATATGCCTAAATTACAGGGGTCAGGGGGCCGGTAATGCCCGGAAGCTAGAGACATTTACGGCATTGTATCTTCGACAGTGCAATCTTTACCTAATTTTTCTACTTTTTGGGGGTATATACCCTTCTTGACAATTTTGCAAGGTTTGACTAAAAGGGGGAGGTTCAGACGGCTGGCATATTTTTAGTGGGGGGGCTGGGGGGCGGGCGCCCCCCCCCCCCCCCCATTTGGTCCGGAGCCCCCACCCATTTCAGATGGGGTGCCCCCCCCAAAGCCGAACATTTTTTCCGGAATGACGTTTTTTGCGACTTTTTAGCTGTAGCGAAGTCGTGTTCGTCGGGTTTTTGGGTCCTTTATTGCTAAATTTAGTATTAGCATATCTAGAATAACGTATGAAAGCGTAACATTTAACGCATAATAGCAATTTTTTTTCGTGTAAAAATAGTGATATTGATATAATATTTTTTTTATCGTGAAAGTGGTGCGCCCCCCCCCCCATTTGGGCCGCCGCCCCCCCCCCCCCCAACCATGGGGGGGGCTGCCCCCCCCCCCATAAAATTTTGCCCAAAAATATGCCAGGACGGACACCCTGAACAGCCCCCTCCCTCTGACTCCTGAGTCCTGACTACGCCCTGGTCACCGCAGTCAAAATGCTATACTGGTCAGTTGGACAAAATTGTTGACTTCAATGTTGGCAAAAATTTTTTGTGAGATCACCCAAAACCGGGACCAGTCAGCGGCCTATATATCACTGGTCGCATGAGTGTGTATATAAAGAAATGTTTATAGAAATGGGGCGTGAGTGTTGAAAAAATAAAGAATGTTGTTTCGAAAAAAATTTAAATGAAAAAAATGAAATTTTTTTTCACAATTGTCAACATTTTTTATTTAATTTAATTTTTTTTGTAAAACACTGCCTCCGGCTCCGGCTCCGGCTCCGGCATTTTATATCCGGCTCCGGCTCCGGCAAAATTTTACCTCCGGTCGTTCGCTAGTCTGGGGGCGGGAGCGACCAGATTGACGATTTTTTAATTAATAGTTAGACCGAATGTTGTCAACTAGAGACGTATCAGAAATTTTTTCAGGCAGAAAAATTAAAACAAAAGATGGTAACGTCCATCAGACAGTGTATTACACAAGTAAATGTAGCATAATATACTCGTGTACTGTGTAGACATGCAAATGCAGCATAATGTACTCGTGTATACATGCATAGGCTTCGACGAAAGATAACAATAAGGAATAGGAAGCCACAGAGTTGCACAGGTTTGGGGGCGGCAGCCCCCAGAAAATGATTAGAGACAATTTTGATTTTTGGACCAAATTTGGTCAATTACTACTGGATACATAAGCTGAGACGAAAATCTATGAAAAATAAAGTGATGGTCAGGAACTTCCCTACTTGGCAACCACTGGCGGTCCCAGACTTCGATTTCGGGGGGGGGGTGGAGGTCTGAAGAAATTTTTTGACTTTTTATAATAGCGCTTTTCAGCTTTACGCTAATTTGTTATAACCGCAGCCATACCAAGGGCAATGAATTGAGTCTGTTTGTAGTAAAAACCAGTGGTGTACCCAGAAAAAATAGAGAATTTTTCAATTTTTAGGCCGAATTTGGTCAACTGGAGACGTATGTATCAGAAATTTTTTCCGACAGGAAAATTAACACATGATGGGAACGTCACACCAGACAGTGTTTTACACGGCTAAATGCAGCATAATATACTCGTGTAGACATGCAAATGCAGCATAATGTACTCATGTATACATACATATATAGGCTTTGATGAAAGATAATAAGAAGGAATAGGCCAAATTTGGTCAATTGGGGACGCATCAGAAAAATTTTCCGGCCGGACCATAAAAACCAAAGGGGGGACCCTTGTGTAAAATTTCAGTCGGGAAAAATTTCGGGGGGGCGGCCGGCCGCCCCCCCCCCCCCCCCCTGGGACCGCCCCTGTTGGCAACATAAATAGAGAAACAATTTTAAGATCTTATCTGGATCAATCTGGGACAACCCGAAAAAAGTTCTGACCCACCGGAAAAACTAAAGGGGCGCGACACTTGTGTAACATGACTCGGGGAATTTTTTCAGAATCTCAATATTTTATCCTGGTAACGTCTTTGGGCAATAGCAACAATGCTCATTCGATGCTCATTTTTATTTTTCAATGCTCATTTTTATGTTCCAATGCTCAAATGAGCACAAATTTGAGCAAAGTTATTAAAAAGCTTCCTAACAAGTTTTCTTTCGGTCCAGACAGAATTCCGCCGTATTTTATTAAAAAAATCCGTCCTGCAGTTGCTCACCGGAAAAAATAATTTCGAAATATCACTGAAAAATGACGGAAAAACGAAGGAAAAATTTCCTTCACATTTCCTCTCTATTTCCGTCAAATTTCCTTTAACAACAATTCTCACTTTCCGTCATATTTCAGACACATTTCAGCAACATTTCCGCAATATTTCCTTCATTTTTCCGTCGCATTTCCTCCATTTAGTCCAACTTTCCGTCACTTTTCGGCACATATTTTTTCTTCACTTTTCGGTCATATGTCCTTCACTTTTCGGTCATATTTCCTTCATTTTTCGGTCATATTTCTTTCACATTTCCTTCACTTTTCTGTCATATTTCCTTCACTTTTCGATCATATTTCATGCATATTTCCTTCACTTTTCGGTCATATTTCCTTTACTTTTCCGTCATGTTTCCGTTATATATATAATATATATTTCCTGTTACTTTTCGGTTATATTTCCTTTCACTTTCCTACATATTTGTGCTAGATTTCGTTACCTTTTCTGTATATTTTTTACAAGTTTCTGCTTCAATTGACGTGTTTTTCGAATTCTGACTTTTTTCCGCATTGTTACGAATACATTTCAGTCAAAGAAGAGGTCATTTTCCATGCTTTTTTAGCAAGATTTCCTCTGTTCATACTCACGTTGTCATTAGCCTCGACAGTGGTGAGATTGATTGCAGCCCACTTAAAGTGGTAGTTTCATTTTTGAGGTTTTTGCAATTTCAGTGCAAACTTTGCACCCACAGTATATACTCGGTTACCAATGATACCTGAACACAAAAATTTGGCACAGCAATTTAAAGGTCAAAATCCGGATCAAGTGCAGTTGGGGGGGATAGTGGACCTATTTTTTGGAGTCGAGCACCATGAGGGAAACTTTTTTTGTAATAGAACCCCTATTCACAAGTTTGGATCTTGAAGTTTGAAATCTGGGATCAAGTGCAGTTGAATGGGGGGAAATAGTGGACTTATTTTTTGGAGTAGAGCACCTCATGGGAAGCATTTTTGTAATAGAACCCATCTACCAAATTGTATTTTCTGAGCTATGACCCCTTGAAAATTGCATTTTCAGTGTTTTTGGAAGTGAACGTAGGCCAAAGTTCGAAGCCAAAAATGGCTGTAATCTTTGTTCTTGGATAGTTTTGAGAGCGTTATGATGTTTTAAGGCATCGTCTAGGCTTAGTTGGCAGGATTCTCCAGGCTAAGCTTGCAGGATTTTTTCTGAAAATTTCGATTTTTTATTGCCCAAGTCTGAGCCTAAGCCTAAGTCTGAACCTAAGCCTAAGCCTGATACTAAGCCTAAGCCCCATACTAAGCCTAAGCCTAAGCCCAAACCTAAATTAAGGCCAATTAAGGCCATTAAATTAAGTTTGAATTTGGTCAAAAAATGGACGTTTCTGGCGAATTTGGCCAATTTTTCGGCAGGAACCCGGTCAAAGAGCCTTTATTTTGATACTAAAAAATTGTAACCAATAATCTGACACTATTTTGACACGATTAGAACGGAAAAAACAAGAGCTTCGGGAAAAAATTGCGAAAACGTCCCTCACTGAGGGTTCAGATTTCGGGGGGGGGGGGTCGTATCTCGAAAAATCCAAAAAATGAAATGGGGGTTCTTGAAGCAAAAATGCTTCCCCCAAGGTGCTCTACTCAAAAAAATAGATCCACTATTCCTCCCTACTGCATTTAACCCCAAAATCCCCGGGCATGTCTCACTTTTTTAAAATTTTTCAACGGCGGCGGTCTATATGTATTTGTTTTTTTTTAAAAATACGCCAGAAATTGGAGGCTTCAGGTGACTGGCCAATTTTTCAAAAAGAATAGGGTTAAACTGTGTTCTACTTGATTCTAAAATTTTTAAACATTACATATTAACACTTTATTTAAATAATTTTGGAACGACAAAAATACGGGTTTCTCAAAATTTAGCGAAAATAAGCCTCACAAAAGGCTCAAATTTCGGGTTTAGCCACATAGTTTGGCTTCAAATTCAAACTTTGGCCTACATTCACTTCCAAGACACTGAAAATGCGATTTTCAAGATGTCATACGCATACTTCAAAAAATCTAAATTTGTGGACAGGTTATTACAATGTGGGTACTGGGTAAAGGTAAAGTTAAAATTGAAAACAAGGTTAACGTCAACGGATTTTCAAAATTACAAAACTTAAGCCTGACCTCAGCTTAAGCTGAAATCCCAACCTCAAGCGTAAACTGGAAAACGTACACGCACACTCACATGTGTTGAGCCTTGCATGAAAGAGAACTCAATACACATCCCCAATTAATCGCTTAGCTTAGCCCCCCACTAAGCCAAACACTAAACATAATGTGAATACAAAACCGAAACAATTGCGAAGCAGCTAAGCGAAGTGTACATAAGTACAGTACATAAGTGTATGTATGTAAGCAACACTTAGACCCGTAATCACATATAAGTGCTGAAAAATAATAGAAAAGTTGCGGAAATTTAGCAGAAATATGACGGAAAATTAAATGAAACATTACTGAAAAATAACAGAAAAGCTGTAGAAATTTAGCAGAAATATGACGGAAAATTAAATGAATCATTACTGACAAATAACAGAAAAGCTGCAGAAATTTAACGGAAATTTAACTGAAATTTAAAGGAAATATTGCTGAAAAATGACTGAAAAGCTACTTAAATTCAGAGGAAATTTGACGGAAATTAAGCCAAAATTAGACTAAAAATGTATAGAAATAAAAACGAAAGTTGAAGGAAAAATAGCAAAAGTTTAGGCAAAATATGTACTAAAAACGCACGAAATGAGCATGAAAATTAAAGGAATACACATTCTAAAATTGGTTTAAATTGCATTTCCTCCATTTTTCCTTCATTTTTCGGTCACTTTTCGAAAAAAATTTTTCCTGTGTTACCCGCTTTCAAAATTTTCTCACAGTCCATCAGGACTGGTGAGCTTCCAGCCGACTGGAAAAAAACTTATTGTGCCCATTTTTAAGCGTAAAGGTGCAAACAATCTCGCTGATAACCATAGGCCGATAAGCTTGACATCAGCTTGCTGCAAAATATTAGAAACCATTGTAAAAAATGTGCTTCTACTTTTTCTGCGCGAAAACAATCTCATTCACCCGTCTCAACACGGGTTTTTACCCCGTAAATCGACTATGACAAACTTAATTAGTACACTTTCTGACTGGTTCAACGCAAAAAATTCAGGCAAAACTGTGCATTGTGCATATCTAGACTTTGCAAAAGCCTTCGACTCTGTGTCACACAATAAACTTCTTCGCAAGTTACATGCCTATGGCATACGTGGCGAGATATTTTTATGGATCAAAAACTTCCTGCTCCATCGTACACAACAAGTTATTGTAGTTAATATAGTTTCAAATGAGCAGCCAGTCATTAGCGGAGTTCTACAAGGCACGGTCTTAGGACCTGTCCTTTTTCTCTTAAGGGGGTAGTGTCGCGAAAGCAGTTTTGCTCATAGGCTGTGAAAATAGAACTTTTTGTTTTGAAGTAGTACATGCAATGAGCAGCCAGTCCAACGCTGTATGGTATCAAATAATTACTGCCAGATATCACACTATCAATATGGACAAATATCTTGGACCAATCGTCATTAGTAAGCCAGACATCACACAATAGGGACATAAAAGTTCGAAAAATCAAGCCAGATATCAGATTGGCCAGCTTGTGAAGTACACATCATGTGTGGACGCACAATTTTTTGCGACAAATAAGAAAAAACAAAATTGAAGGTTCGTTTTTCTTCTGATTTGAAAATAAGCGTCTAGATTTTCCACAATTTATCATTATTGCTGTTATTATTTTACAGTTTAAGTACACCTTCACAGTTCAAACTAGTATTACTCCACAGCCGCTACAGCAATCTGCACTAAATTTTGTGTGCATAAACTACAACATATGTGCTATTAGTCTATTTAAAAGAACTAAACCGAAAAGTTGATAAATGTGACTAAAAAATGGAATGTGAATAGGTTTTTTTTTCGTCATTTTTCCGACTTTGAGACATTATTGCAAACTACATGCTGCACCAATTTTGCTGAAACTTGGCAAAATAATTTGCCTTTTGGTAGATTTTTAAAATATAGAAAGAACAATTTCTAACATTTTACTGAACAAGTTTTACAGCCGCGCAAAATCGACTGCTTTCGCGACACTACCCCCTTAAGGTGGTAGTGTCGCCAAAGCAGTTTTGCTCATAGGCTGCAAAATGAGAATTTTTTGCTTTGAAATTGTACGTTCACTGAGAAACTAGTGAAATGTTATATGGTGTCAAATAAATACTGCCAGACACTGGACTACCAATATCTACCAATATTTTTAACCAATCACCATTTGTGAGCCAGACATCACACAATAGAGACATAAAAGTTCAAAAAATCAAGCCAGATATCAGATTGGCCAGCTTGTGAAGTACATGTAATGTTTTGACGCACAATTTTTTGCCACAAATAAGAAAAATGAAAAATGAAGGTTCGTTTTTCTTTTGATTTTAAAATAAGTGTCTAAATTTTTTACAATTTATCATTATTGTTGTGAGTACCTTACAGGTTACGCACAATTTCACAGTTCAAACAGGCATTACTCCACAACGACTCAAGCAATTTGCACTAAATTTTGTGTAAACAAACTAAAGCATATGTGCTTTTACTTTGTGTAAAGAATCTAAACAAAATGTTTTTTAATTGTGACGAAATTATTGAATGTGAATAGGTTTTCAAAACGTCATTTTTCCGACTTTGCGACTTCACTGCTAACTGTATGCTGGATCAATTTTTCTGAAACTTGGCAAAAATATTTGTCTTGAAACATATTTTTAGAATATATAAAGAACAATGACCTATCTTTCATTGAAAAAGTTTTATAGTCGCGCAAAATCGACTGCTTTCGCGACACTACCCCCTTAAATGTAAATGATTTGGCTGACATCATTCGCAGATCAAAAATATCCTTTTTCGCTGACGATGCTAAAATGTATAACCTCTGCGATCCTAATTCAGTCAGCGTCAATCTAGAAAACAGTTTGTTGGTATTGTATGAATGGTCCGTTAAGGGGGTAGTGTCGCGAAAGCAGTTTTGCTCATAGGCTGTGAAAATAGAACTTTTTGTTTTGAAGTAGTACATGCAATGAGAAGCTAGTCCAACGCTGTATGGTATCAAATAATTACTGCCAGACATCACACTATCAATATTGACAAATATTTTTGACCAATCGTCATTAGTAAGCCAGACATCACACAATAGGGACATAAAAGTTCGAAAAATCAAGCAAGATATCAGATTGGCCAGCTTGTTGAAGTACACATCATGCGTGGACGCACAATTTTTTGCGACAAATAAGAAAAAAGAAAATTGAAGCTTCGTTTTTCTTCTGATTTGAAAATAAGCGTCTAGATTTTCCACAATTTATCATTATTGCTGTTACTATTTTACAGTTTGAGTACACCTTCACAGTTCAAACTAGTATTACTCCACAGCCGCTACAGTTATCTGCACTAAATTTTGTGTGCATAAACTACAACATATGTGCTATTAGTCTGTGTAAAAAAACTAAACAGAAAAATTGATAAATGTGACTAAAAAATGGAATGTGGATAGGTTTTTTTTTCGTCATTTTTCCGACTTTGAGACATTATTGCAAACTATATGCTGCACCAATTTTGCTGAAACTTGGTGAAATAATTTGCCTTTTGTTAGATTTTTAAAATATAGAAAGAACTGTTTCTAACATTTTACTGAACAAGTTTTACAGTCGCGCAAAATCGACTGCTTTCGCGACACTACCCCCTTAAATGGCAGCTCAGGCTAGCCTTCGCAAAGTGTCAGGTATTATGTTTTGGCGAATCATCTCTGCAAATACCAAGCTACACTGTTGCTGGTCATGCACTATCGTTTGTTGGGTTGCCGACCAGTTGCGAAGCAAAGGCAGCCTTTTTGTATCTGAAATGTCTGTTATTGGGTTGCCGACAATTTGCGAAGCAAAAAGCGGGCAACCCCTTATATTTGTCGTGTCCGTGTCGTTATTGTTATTGTTGTTATTATTATTATTGTCCTCGAAATTTGTGACTCGTTTTTCTCAGCCCCCCCTGGCCGGATTGGTCCCAAACTTTGGTGGTGGGGTCCCCTCCACAAGTACTTGTGCCCCCCACCCTGACCTCACGGGGGGCTGAGTCACGCGACCTCAAAAATTGAGGTTCGCGTTGAAAAATACGTGTAAAACGATTTTCCAAGGCGTTTTTCTCAGCCCCCCCTGGTCGGATTGGTCCCAAACTTTGTGGGTGGAATGCCTCTGAGGAGTAGATGCCCCGGACACTCGGGCACCCTCCTATCCCTAGGGGGGGTGGAGTCACGTGACCTCAAAAATGGGGTCTCAAAAAAAATGTAATGAACGAAACCTGTTGTGGTAATGTTTCAATGGGGTTATATAGGTAAGTCGAATACTAAAGTGTGTTTCCAGAACGAAAGCTATTGTGCTTGTGTGTTGCAATAGTAAGGACTCTTCTGGGTCCCCCTATGACCCCATGAGGGTAGCCCCCCCCCTTAGGGTACCATGCCCCAGAGGGCCAAAGGGGTCAATTTTTCGAAATCGAGATTTTGATGTTTCTAGGGGTAATTCGAGCTCCTGAACACGAATAGAGGGTCTACATGCCTACAATAGAGGGTCCCCTACCGTCGGCAACCCGTTTATTGCCGTTAGGAGATATTTATTATTAATATTATTATTACAAGTCTAGTGCGTCTAGTTTAGACTAGTTAGACTATATCGTATTTATCTTAGTTTAGTCTGCTTTATGTTACATTATTAAAAAATGAACAAAAATTTTCAAATTTTTGCCTAAATTCAATTGCTCAGAGATTTGATCACTCATGGTGTGATCTGTACAATCAGCCCCTTTTATGAAAACTTTTGAGGGGCCATAACGTTTGATACGGTAGTGGTACAATAATAATTTTAACGTCATTTGTGAGGAAATCGTTAGAGCTTTCAAATGATGGGTCACATAACCCTGTGACGTGACGTTTAACGTACGTCAAAATTTAGAAAGTGAAATTTGGACTTATTTTCAGGAAGTTGCGCCATCATGTGATATGTCATTAGAAAGGGCTAAAAACTGTCTATCCAATGACACAATTTTCATCTTTCTACGATGTTTCTAGCCTAAGCTGTGGCCATTTTTGTGGTTAACCTCCAGAAATAACTAACTACAAATGGCCTGTCGCGGAGGATTCTGCGGAGGAAAAATAACTCCATTTTACGCCCTTTTAAACACAAAGTCACAGCTTAGCAGTGTAGTATGAAGCATTAACGCTTCTTTTAGACATTTTGATGAAACAGATGAGAAGTAAAGAGTTTTGTGTAATAACGTTTAAATTTTGATTGTAGCAACAGGCAAATAACTCCATTTTACGCTGCGTATAACTTTGGAACCAAGCCACTGCACGAGATTTGAAAGGTAAACGTCATAGTGCCACATGTGGTTCTAACTGATACTTCAATATGGAGTTGACATGTTCATTATCATTATGAATAGGATAGTATAAGTATATTAATTAATATTACAAGTTTAGTGCGCAGGGTACGTCAGGGTCCAGGTATAAACAGAAAGCAAATACGCGGATCACCAAAAACACAAAAGTTCAAATAAATTTCTGATGAACAAATATCTGAACATTAAGTCCGTTAGTATAAAATTCAAATACTTCCGTTGTGTTCAAAAAATGCTAAGTTAAAAATTTGAAAATAGAAACCCCCGGCTGGACTCGAACAGCGACCAGAGAGGTCAAACGCCACGATGCTAACCACTACACCACGGGGGTTACGACAATGGTAAGTTAAAATCATTTCAAGTTATTTTGTTTGTTTTATTTAACACTATGGACTGGGTCCAAAAATTAATTTTATTTCCATAAAAAGAATTAAGCTTAGGAGTTAACCGAAAAATGATAAGCGGGTTATGAGCTTTCGTTTGGTATATTTGAAACTGGGTTTGGTACATTAAAAACTGGATTATTATATTTATCATGGATAGTTTATATCCTATTAACAAGTCTAGTGCGTCTAGTTTAGACTAGTTCGACCATTTCCTGTGGTGAAAAAGATAATTTATGCATTAACAGCAGAATTCTAAATAATTGGCAAAAATTTTCAAAATTTTGCCAAAATTTTAATCACATTAAGATTTGATCACATATGGTTTTGAGTTGCCGTAACTTTTGATATTGGGGAGATACTGGAAAGATTTTGGCATCATTCGAAAGCAAATTACGAGAGCTTTCAAATGACGGGTGACATGGCCCGGTAAGTTGACGTTAAGCGTGCGTCATAATTTATAATTGGAAATTTAGACGTTTAAACGTGAATGGTATACGTCAAGTAAGGTGTCATTTGAAAGCGCTTTCTGTTCTGAGTTGAGTGCCGTCAATTATGTGTTTGTACGTCAACGTTGAAGCAGGTTATGACGCTTCCAATATTGCTTACCATATGACACGAAATATCGCTATATCATCAGACAGTCATCGTAGTAGATGTTCGAGCCCGAAAATGTGAGTGTAAATTTTTTTCATTTTTTCAAACCGGTTTAGCGGCTCAGCGGTTCATTGAACCGACTAACTCTGAATAAAAAACATCTTGGCCTTGATGCCTGCTATTTAATAACGCAAAAACGAAGTTTCTACGTTGAGCGGTTCCTGAGTTATTATCATTTCTCTTTTTTGCCAAAAAATTTATATAGTATAGTAAGGTAATTAATAACAAGACTAGTGCGTCTAGTTTAGACTAGTTTGACAACATACTTAAGTTTCAGAACACTTGAGTGTTAATATTACTGATTTTTAAAAAAAATCAGTTAAAATTCAAATGTAAAGAGATTTGATCTAACATGGGCTGATTATAGTTAGTCACGAAGGGTCAATTTTAAAAGACGTCTAGCGGACGATAGGAATGACGTACAAACATGACACTTACATCAGTCGTCTTGATTTAAGGAGCGCTTTCAAATGAGGGGTCACATGACCTTGTCACGTGAGTATACCCTTAGATTTATATTTCGGGGTAACCTGAAGCGCTATGTAGTCATGTGACCCGTCACTTGAAAGCCCTACTTGCCAGCAGTCCAATGATGCTGTTCGTTTGTCTGTCCGGCGTTTTAAAGGCCAGTTATGGCGCCTTTACAGACATGAGGAAAAAGAACACATATCGTAATTTAGTAATTACGATATAATTATGATAAGTGTTCTATGGTGTGAAAACCTTAAAACCCCCATAACTTTTGTCATGGGGGTCGCAACCACTTGGGAATTTCACCATTGGAATGGGGAGACAAAGCGCTTTCGATTGATGGGTCACATGACCCCTTTACTGCAAGTTGACGTAGTAATGACCTTGGCGCCCGGACAAAAACCGCTATAATTTGGTACATGCTGTTTTATCAGCCATATGAATGGTGAAAATATCATACGCCAGGGGTTTCTGAGATCACTGCGAAGACGAAACCTGCTTATTATCATTATCATTATTATTAGGTTAATATATACAAGACTAGTGCGTCTAGTTTAGACTAGTTTGACAACATACTTAAGTTTCAGGACACTTGAGTGTTAATCTTACTGATTTTTAAAAAAAATTAGTTAAAATTTACATGTAAAGAGATTTGATCTAACATGGGCTGATTATAGTTAGTCACGAAGGGTCAATTTTAAGAGACGTCTAGCGGACGCTAGGAATGACGTACAAACATGACACTTACATCAATCGTCTTGATTTAAGGAGCGCTTTCAAATGAGGGGTCACTTGACCGTGTCACGTGAGCATACCCTGAGATTTATATTTCGGGGTAACCTGAAGCGCTATGTAGTCATGTGACCCCTCATTTGAAAGCCCTGCTTGCCAGCAGTCCAATGATGCTGTTCGTTTGTCTGTCCGCCGTTTTAAAGGCCAGTTATGGCGCCTTTAAAGACATGAGGAAAAAGAACATATATCGTAATTTAGTAATTACGATTTAATTATGATAAAAGTGTTCTATGGTGTGAAAACCTTAAAACCCCCATAACTTTTGTTATGGGGGTCGCAGCCACTTGGGAATTTCACCAGTGGAATGGGGAGACAATGCGCTTTCGATTGATGGGTCACATGACCCCTTTACTGCAAGTTGACGTAGTGATGACCTTGGCGCCCGGACAAAAATCGCTATAATTTGGTATATGCTGTTTTATCAGCCATATGAATGGTGAAAATATCATACGCCAGGGGTTTCTGAAATCACTGCGAAGACGAAACCTGCTTATTATCATTATCATTATTATTAGGTTAATATATATTGTAATTATAAATATATTGTAAATATTGTAAATATTGTAACAAGTCTAGTGCGTCTAGTTTAGACTTGTTCGACCATTCTGTGTGGTGACAAACTTTAAAACTGGCAAAAATTTTGCCTTATTGCAACGCATTATCAGACATAATGTGAGCTATATAGTCAGCCCTTGTCCCTATCATTTGTTCCCTAAGCATGGCGCAAAAAGGCAGCCTAAAGTAAATTGTACGCAATTTTTGGTTCTTTTTGTTCCTGTGCTAAGGACATGTCTGAAAAGGGCTCACAGATTGATTCTTACTTGTAGCATTACATCGGTTTAGCCGTCAAGGTTACAAAAACAGCTCCTTATTTTGCGTAACGTAGGTGCATTTTTTGTCTTTTTGCATGTGAAATGCAGATACTACTGCAAATATGAATTACATACAGTGACACTTTAATCTGCTGAATTGGACCTTAGGAGATTATTTGGCTTGTCATAATGAGGTGATACCGCTTTCGGACGCAAAGCTGTGTAATGATGACTGAAGCAATGTAATCAAATCGGATTCAGGTCTTCCTTTCCAGTTTTTCCTGCTGCGCCACAGCGCAGCAGGCTTCTTTAGAATGAGGTGTCGGAAAAATAACGTGTAACTAAGTGAGTTATGTGTGTGCGTCTTTGCGTGTTTTCATCTGTGTGATTGTGCGGTTCTGTGTGAATGTGAGTGTGCGTTTGAAATGTGTCTGCTATGTTCAATTCATAGACTGTCTACGTAACATAAATGTAATTACCTAAGTACGTAGATACGTAAACAAAACTACTGAGCACACATACATTTAAAAGAAGCTCATTTGCATATTTTCCATGATTGTCTATGTAGATAAAATGCAATGCTAGTCGTTACACATTTTTTCTCACCAACTTTGTTTGACAACGTCTCATGTATTTTTTGCAAGTAAACTTGTAGCAAATTTTAAATCACACAGGTCCCATTTTGATAAAATCTCATATTATTCACATAGTTTCATTTGCAGCAGTCTCAAATCACACAGGTTTCACATTGATATTTTATCTCATATTATTCACATAGTCTCATAGTAAACTTGCAGCCAATTGGCTAATCGCACAGGTCTCAGCTCGATATTTTATCTCAGAAAACTCATATTACTCTCAAATACGTAGGATCAGATCAGAATGTAGTATAATGACAAGCACGGCTTTACTATCAGCCTAAAGTCTGACCAAAAAATGTATGTATCGAAACGTTTTGCTTTGTTGTGAGTTTGTTTTAAGAGATAACCCCCATAATGTATATATCAATCGATAGCATTTTTAATGGAGAATTTCATGGAAATCGAAAAATTTTAAAATTTAAGTTTTAAAATTTAAAATTTAAAAAAAATCGATTTTTTACGCATGCTTGATTAAACATAGCCATATTGCATATCATTCGATAGCCCTTTTAATTCTGCATCAATTGATATATAAAACATGTTTGTAGCTGCTGGGAGACCAAAGTTATGAAACTTTTAGTTTTTCAAATTTTCCATTGAAAAGTCGAATTTTTGGATACGTTTTTGTCATTTTCTCATCCGATACTCAGCTGATTCAAATAATTTTTTAGCAGGGGACGCGCCCAGGCACTATACATCTAAAAACATAAAAAAAATTGGAAAATTCGAAAAAAAATTTTTTGGTCAAATTTACGTTATTAAAAATTTTAAAAATTTGAAAGTTTTTTAAAGTGGCTTATTATGGTACTCATTTGAAAGCTCTTTGAATTTGTAACTCAATAGGCATAATTATGAGCATATTCCTCACGTCCCGTTCAGATTCCGGACATTTTTTTATTTTTCACTCAATTCTTCATATACAGTGCTTTGTTTCAAACTTTATGCTAAGTTACCATGAGTTTGCTCTAGCAGTCATGCAATCAACCCATTATATGCATTGAAAATAATTCTTTATTATATATAATTATTGTTATTGTTTATCGTAATGTAAAGTTAAGTGTAAATAATCATAATAACAGCAATAGCTTTAATGTTCATCGCTTGAAGCTTATCGTTTATCATTCTAATTTTCACCACTTTCTTCTTCTTGATTGGATTCGTCACTGCTTTCTTCACTGCTAGACTCTAGTGGTATAATTAATTCGTTTACTTCCCAATCAATGAGACCATCTCTTTCCCAATAGTTTTTTTCTACATTTAATACATGATCAAGGGCTGCTGCCCATTCTGCTGCAGTAATTTCGGCTAGCACTGATTTTGATAGCTCCAGTACATCTTTTATTTTAAACGTTTTGTTTCTTTTAGCAACTCTCTGTTTCACTGTAGCCCAAATCAATTCAATTGGGTTCAGTTCACAATGGCCAATTGGTAATCGTAAAATTTCAATTTCACGATCTTCTTCCTGAGCCGCGATGTCAGTTAAATATTGTCTTTGAGGTGCATTTCTTTTCGCTATATCAACAAGTTCTGCCTTAATTGCAGACTCACGAAAAGGAATATTTCGTTTCTGAAACCAGTTTATAATGTCGGCTTTTCTCCAAGCCATAGTTGGAACTTTCGAATCGTCAGTAATTGCGTTATGATACTTGGCATTATCAATTACTATTACAGTCCTGTTTTTCACTTTTGGTAGTAAGGTTTCATTGAACCAATTCATGAAATGCATAATGTTCATTTCGGTGTGGTAATCTCCACTATGCGTTTTTCCAATGAAAACGTCCTCCACTCCATCAATAAATCCGTCCGAACCTCCAACGTGATTGATTATAATTCTCTGACCTGCTCCAGTAGGAACTCGTAAACCACCTTTTATGTCGCAAGGCAGTAAAACATCACTGTTTGACGTTATCTCCACCCAACATTTAGAAGGTGTGTGATGTGCATTTAGCCATGTTTCATCTTGATATACTATGTTAAATTCTTGTTCTCTGTAGCGACGTATTTTTCTTAAATATTCATGGCGCATCGCTATTACCCGAGGCTGTTCATACAAAATATTTTTTGTGTTTCGTTTTCGCCAAAAGAAATTCATTTTTCGAAGTATTTTTCGCAATGTTTCGCGCCCTATGTCAGGAAAATCTGGAGAGTTCTCTTTAAGTTTTTGAAGCAGAGATCGAACTGTCGGCAGCTCATGATTAGCATATGTACTGTACACAGTTCTACGAATTAGCGATGTCCATAGCGAATCAACCTCTTTGATGGGTCGACCACGTCTATGCAGACGTTCAATACGTTCATCATGCGTTATATGTTCAGCCTGAACCAAGTTTCTAATAGTGTTAATGTGCCTTCCTGTTGCCTCTGCAGTTTTTCTATAAGCACTGTTACGCCGTGAAGACTGTTGTCTGAGAAAATACTTGTAAACAGACAATATTGTTTGTTTTTCTGACACAGGTAACGGTTTATTTGGCCCCGTCTTTTTGTTACCAGACCAACTTGAACTCGTAAACCCTGGGGTCACTATAGTCGGAGTTAATGACGTAGTATCCTCTATTCGCCGATGTTTCGCTTGTGGCTCTGTAGCCAGCTTTTGACTGCAGTGCAACGGCAGCCTAATGAGACTGGAAGTTGCCTGTTGCAATCGACTCCGAGCTGACCTTACTTCTGCATCTGTGATAGAGTACCATGGCCGTTTTGTAAAACAACTTGAAGTACTACTACCAGCATTATTAATTGTGCTTAAAGCGTTATACAAAATAAATCTAAACTGTGAACAATCATTTTCCGTTCCAGGCGTAGGTTTTCCCAATTTAAAGTGTTCTGGCTGAAAGCCAAAATTTTCGCAATCATCACAGCATTTGCTCAATGAATGATCTGTCCAATCCACTTCCATGTCAGTCAAGGCGTAGTTCCGATTTAGGAAATTTGTATGGATGTTAGTGAAAATAGGACATCGACTTTTATAGCATTTCACACTGCCACGTCTTCCGTAAACAACCATATCCACTGTAAATTTTTGCAACTGTAATTTAATGTTTTCGTCCACAATTACATACGGATTATTTCTGTTGAACACGTGACTCAATGTGAAGGATTCACTGAACAGCAATAAAACTGCGTTGACTTCTTGGTTTCCATTTGGTAGGATATCATGGCGCATTTCTTCAAGCCTTCCAGATCTTCGCCTATATTTCCTGCTGTAATGTACTCTGTGATCCCAAAGGTTCAAATCAGTGAAGTCAACCTTGTTACCTAAATAAGAGAACAAGTAATTTCGATGATGTCTTTTGATCTAAAGTTGAAGTTTTGATCTAAATATTTTTAGTCTCAACAATGTTATCAAGTTTAGGCAAATTAGTTTCAGTTTCAATATAAATTATTAATTGATGTCGAAATAGAAACTGAAAATGAGTTTTAGTGATTAAAACAATAAAATAATTAAATCATACAAGCAAACATTAAACTAAACAATCTAGTTTTTGAAAATCAACAGTTTTGCCTATTTGAGCAAGAATATTTTGCAAGTGAACCATGTGAGCAAATTTTAGCATTAGAAATCACTGCTGAAACATACCAATAACAAAGTATCCATTTGATTTCACTTTTGCAAAGGATAAATCAGTAAACAGAGAAATGCGGGCTGTATCAGCTGACTGCTGTCCTTCTTGCAGGATAACTACTTTGTATCCTTTCAAATCAGGATATACCCGTGGTTGTTTGTCGCAAACGTATCGCAATTCAATAAACTCGAACATATCAATTGTGCCCGGATTGTCCGTGTTAATTTCGCTAATAATAAACCTGCATGCATTGCCCACGATAACGGGACATGATGACAGCAGCAATAAAAGTAAGAAACGTAACAGAAATTTTCGCATTTTAAGCATAATCTCTGAACAGACAAAATATGGTTATAGTGAAAGTAAAATTAACAATTAATTCTATATTAAATATTAAACTTTAATATTAAATTAAATTAATATTTAATATTAATATTAATATTACTATTTAATTAATAGGATATAAACTATCCTAAGCAAAATTATAAATATAATAATCCAGATTTAATTATACCAAACGAAAGCTTATGTTACCCTGATCATTATTAATATAGTACCTAAGCTAAATACTTTTTATGAAAAATAATAAAAACAAACTAACGTAAACCAATTTTAACGTAACTTTGTCGTAGCCCCCGTGGTGTAGTGGTTAGCACTGAGGCGTATCACCCCTCTGGTCGCTGGTTCGACCCCAGCCGGTTGTCGATTTTTTCAAATTTCTAACTCAGGTCTTCTTGAGCACAACAAAAGTTGTCATTTCCTTAGTAAGCATTTCGATCATAACACTACGAATATGTATTCAATTCGAATCAAATAGTTACCGTATATACATACCGTACTATACTAAACGTATATACATACCATACTTACCATTTGTTTGGCCAAACAGCACCGGTTTCGACAATTTTTAGAAAAAAATTAGGTCATCGTTTAATTGTTTAAATCGTTTACTGTAACAGAGGGACCCGCTTTGCTCCAAAATGACCGAATTTTGGAGGAAGTCTTTCCCCATCTTCTCCAAACATTACTTCATCAGAAACTTTTTCAAATTTTTTTGTCTATTTGGGGATCCGCGTATTTCCTTCACGTAATGCATCCCTAACATACCTGACGCGCTAAACTTGTAATAAATATTAAATATTATATTAAATTAAAAATCAAATTGAGTACTTGTCCAAAACACACTTAAGGCGGTAGTTGCGTTTTCTAGGTTTTTATGATTTCTAAGGAAACTTGGCACCCATAGAATTCAAGTTACAAATCATACTTGAGCACAAACTTTTGGCAAAGTAAAGGCAAGGTCCAAATCTCCAGGCAGGTCCCCCACTTCTAATCACTGGCAAATACGTGAAATTTTTGGTGCTTTTGTTATTAAGCTATTATAATAAATTTCAGTTCCATTTTTTTTCAAACGGTTTCTCAATAAATTGACTAGATATTTTAAAAGTGAGGGAGATTCCTGGGGATTTAAGACGTGCCAAAAACCTTAACAACTTTCTGATCCAACAGGTAACCACACAATTCAGAGCTTTGGCGCAAAATTGCTGCAAAATAATATTTTAGAAAAAAACCTTTTTAGGCCGCCTGTACTGGAAACGGTTAAATTTTAATGCATGGCATGATTTTAGGAAAAATATAATTCTATTTAATGCAAAAGAACACATGTAATTTGAGCTTGTAAACGATGAGCTGTGATTATCCAAAAACACCTAAACACGCAATCACGCACACAGTGTTGTAACAATATCCAAAGAATTTTCGCAAAACTACTGCCAACTTCGCACTGTCAAGAACAACAAAATGCTGTTTTACGTACATAGCTAGTGCAAAATCTGATACAATTATTTTAACGAAAGCAAAATAGGTTTCGCTCTGAGCACAGAACACACATGATGGAACAACGCACAAAGTTGTTCAGCTCAATCACGCAGAATCAAAAACAGTTTTTTGTGTTACAATCAGTTTGGTGCAAAATTTAATCAGTAAATATCGCAGCTTGCTACTGATAGTTGGAAATACATTACCAATGCATGTATATAATGGGTTGATTGCATGACTGCTAGAGCAAACTCATGGTAACTTAGCATAAAGTTTGAAACAAAGCACTGTATATGAAGAATTGAGTGAAAAATAAAAAAATGTCCGGAATCTGAACGGGACGTGAGGAATATGCTCATAATTATGCCTATTGAGTTACAAATTCAAAGAGCTTTCAAATGAGTACCATAATAAGCCACTTTAAAAAACTTTCAAATTTTTAAAATTTTTAATAACGTAAATTTGACCAAAAAATTTTTTTTCGAATTTTCCAATTTTTTTTATGTTTTTAGATGTATAGTGCCTGGGCGCGTCCCCTGCTAAAAAATTATTTGAATCAGCTGAGTATCGGATGAGAAAATGACAAAAACGTATCCAAAAATTCGACTTTTCAATGGAAAATTTGAAAAACTAAAAGTTTCATAACTTTGGTCTCCCAGCAGCTACAAACATGTTTTATATATCAATTGATGCAGAATTAAAAGGGCTATCGAATGATATGCAATATGGCTATGTTTAATCAAGCATGCGTAAAAAATCGATTTTTTTTAAATTTTAAATTTTAAAACTTAAATTTTAAAATTTTTCGATTTCCATGAAATTCTCCATTAAAAATGCTATCGATTGATATATACATTATGGGGGTTATCTCTTAAAACAAACTCACAACAAAGCAAAACGTTTCGATACATACATTTTTTGGTCAGACTTTAGCTTTTTTGTCTTCGCTGGGTGCTGACGCCGGGCGGTTTCGTCGGTTTTTTTGGGTTTTTTTTTTTTTTTTTAGTCTGGAGTAGGTGTTTTTTTTTTGCACGGGGGGGGGGGGGGGAGAGGGGGGGGGGGGGGGGTTGGTGGTGGGGGGGGTGTTTTTTTTTTTTGAAGGGGTGGGGTGAGGAGCGTTGTGTGCCAATATTTTTTCCCCCCCCCCGCCGATCCTTGACCCTGAGTTTAATTGTGAATACTCAGTCGCAGCCTCAGTGGCGTAGCCAGGGGGGGCCCGGGGGGCCAAAGCCCCCCCCTCAGCGATTTGCCCCCCCCTCGGATAAACAATTTGGGCCGCGTAGCACCCACCACCCCCGGTAGACAAACTTCGAAAATTTTTCGGGCAAAAAGGCACTTTGGCCCCTCCCTCAACTCGATCCTGGCTACGCTACTGCTCAGCCTAAACACTAAGCCTAAGCCTGAGCTCTGAGTCTAAGCGCTAAGCCAAATAACCACTAAGCCTAAGCCTAAGCCTGAGGCCTAATTTGAAAGAAAAACCTGTTAAGAAGCATCAAAAATAACTTTACCGGAAAAAAACAGCAAATAGCTTCATATTTTAGAAAATCCTCAGCCATTGCCCGAAATTTGTACTGAATCTTGTGCTGTAACGCTTCTATCAGCCTGATCCTGGTAGCTGTAACTTTTCAAAGCCTGAACCGATTTACAAAATTTTTTCAGCATTTAGTGGCCTAGAAGTTATTCTTTCAATGGTAGCAGCAGGTTTTCATTTGATTCAGTATTTTTGCCTAAATCCAATTTTGGGGTTAAATGCAGTTGGGGGGGGGGGATAGTGTACCTATTTTTTGAGTAGAGCTCCTTGGGGGAAGCATTTTCGCTTCAAGAACCCCTATGTATTTCATTTTTTGGATTTTCTGAGATATGACCCCCCGAAATCTAAACACTCAGTAATAGACGTTTGTGCATTTTTTCAGAAACTTGTGTTTTCTCCGTTCTAAACGTGTTTAAATGGAGTCGAAATAATGTTTACAATTTTTTAGAATCAAAAGAAATGCAGGTTGACCCCGTTCCTTCCGAAAAATTGGCCAAATTCACCAGAAGCGTCCAATTGTTGACCAAATTCAAACTGTGCCTCAATTTAGGCTTGGGCTTGGGCTTAGGCTTAGGCTCAGGCTTAGGTACTAAAAATCGAAATTTTTAGAAAAAAGCCAGCTTAGCCTAGAGAATCCTGCCAGCTAAGCCTAGACGATGCCTTAAAACATCATAACGCACTCAAAACTATCCAAAAACAAAGATTATAGGTATAGCCATTTTTGGTTTCAAACGTGGGCCCACGTTCACTTCCCAAAACACTGAAAATGCCATTTTCAAGGGGTCATAGCTCAGAAAATACAAATTTACGGATAGGGGTTCTATTACAAAAAATGCTTCCCCTGAGGTGCTCTACTCCAAAGAATATATAGGTCCACTATCCCCCCCAACTGCACTTGATCCCGATTTTGCGCAAAAAATTTCATGTAAAGTTTATTTTTTGGACAAAGTTTGATTTCCAGCTAAAGCTTACATCCTACAAACTTCTACCTAGCCTATTCGAAAGAGCGATCAATTTTGTCCCCCCTGGGTTTGGGGGATACAGGAGACTCCGAATCATTAGTCGAAAAAATGCCGTTTTCCGACTTATTCGACCCCTATGGGTTTTAACACCAATAATTTAAATTCAGATTTTCATAAAAAGGGGCGACAGCTATTTTGGGGGCTAGAGATCAGATTGGGGGCATGGCTGACGATGGGGGTGTCATATTTTTATTAAAAGATGGGGTAGGAAGCGAATTAGGGCCGAAAATAATTTTCCCCCCCAACCGAATGTAAACCCTTCAGTCTCACACTCCCACACTGTTTAACCAACATTCTATTTTTTGCATAAAACAAAAGGTAAAAAAATTACAGAACATTAATTTGTTGGATCATCGATGAATAAATTTAAAGCGAGTGAATTGTTGCGCTTTGTGTGTCTGCCAGCAGACATCCAAGACCAAATTTGTCAGTAGATGAGCTAAATATATTATTATATAAATGTTATGTATATATTTGTAATTTCCAGAATAGGGCCCTATGCTCCCATCAATGTACATATCAATATATTTTTTAGATTATTTGCTATAGATGCAGCCATATTAGCTCAGAATATGCTAAAGACAGTCACATTCCACCGGAAAACGCGCAAAGGAAATATACTGAAGGTATATACGTAAGTGTAACTACATGTTATATGTGTAATTAATTATGCTGTGGTAGTGCGAATATAACGTATTAAAGTGAAACCATATACATAATATGTACATAACATATACATTATATAATGTAAAAGTTAATACCAAAAAAAAGATTATAAACTTGAAACTAAAAATTGAATTCTGCGTGAAGTTGACATAAAAAATTATTATAGCAGCTTCAGTTTACCCGTAACCAGTGACGTATCCAGAATTTCGTAAAGGGGAGTCTCCGGTGCTGAGTTGAGGGATGAGCCGCCGCCTCTCAAAGATGGGGGGGTGCGACCCTCTAAGCGGATCTCAAACCGCTAAGAGAAGGCTGCAGGCCACCCTGCCCCCCCCCCCCCTAAATACGCCACTGCCCGTAACCCGTACAGTAAAGAGGACTTTCACCGTCTTTGCAGAATGCGAACAGACTTTATTTTCACCTTCTTCCTCACGCGTAGTGGTGCGGGGAAAACTTTCAACTGTTCGCGTCGTTCTTGCGTTCCTATAATATATATAACTCGAATCGATTCATTGTCGATTCTGTTATAACAGCCATTTTTTGGCTAACTATCGCACTATCTAAATCAATTCTAGCTTTGTGTTTGGGAAACATTACCATTTTTTTCTTAAGTATAAACTCAATTTCGTCGTATTCATCGTGTACTTCTTCTATTAGTCCGAAATATGACTCCGTTCATTTGTTGTCCGTATTTTCAGGTTGTCCGCGAGCAGTATTTACGCCGTGAGATCCCGTGCGGTCTGAAGAATTGTTCCGCCTGCCGTGCCTTCTCTGAGTCCGGCCGCGTCCTGCCCGAGTCCGACGGCACGCTCTTGGTCGCGGACGCGGGCGCGGTGGCGGAACAACTAGACGTCCTTTGCGAGCCTGCCATCACTTGTCTCATTGTGGCCCAGACTGTTTATGGTTGGTTATATTATTTGGTTAATGCTGTATATATTACCTTTTTATAATTATTTATTTATTTTTATATCATTATTCTATATATATTTATTTCGTTATATTAGATTTTATCTTAGGCATACGTGGGCAGGTAGCCGGTTCTG
>JASANF010002405.1:0-27799 GCA_030248245.1 Trissonchulus sp. WLG1_4 | reverse complement strand
TGTGTCAAACAAGTGACGTGAATGTCCTTTTGTATTACTTTCGTCGCCACTTGCGTTTAGATTGAGATAATTGTACCGTGATTCGCATAGAAACAAGCCAAAGAAAGAGTGGAATTTACAAGACACTTGAACACATTTTGAATCAACACAAAAGTTTTCAAACAGAAGTTTTGATTGCGCTGCCGAAAGCTGTGATTTAATCAGATAGTATTTAATTTCAGATGATGTCTTTAGCAATAGTTAGTAATTCTATTTTGCTCTTGATAATTTTGCTGTTTGAACGATTGAACGGCAAAATCAGTCTGTGTTCTTTCAACGTGCGAGTTTTCGGCGAAAAGAAAGCATCCGACGAACAAGTTTTGCAGATTTTGGTTCAAGTCAGTTTGGCCTGTTGGCCTTTATATATTCTTCTTAACCCTTAGTGGTTTGTTTGTGCGTTTGCTCACGTTTTAGTGGATTTAGGGGGCTTTGTTTAGAGTGATTCTCAAGTCAAATCTAAAGAGTAAAAAAACGTGTCGCCTAAATTGTGTGCAAGCTCATGCACAAAACTCCTAACTGTATTTACAATATTGTGACGGTTGGAAAAGGG
Source organism: Trissonchulus sp. WLG1_4 (assembly GCA_030248245.1). Classification (NCBI taxonomy): domain Eukaryota; kingdom Metazoa; phylum Nematoda; class Enoplea; order Enoplida; family Ironidae; genus Trissonchulus; species Trissonchulus sp. WLG1_4. Next base: position 27,210 of record JASANF010002405.1, on the reverse strand, counting down.
GGGTCACGAGGGTATACCTATTTCCTAGGCCCTGGTACAAAGCAAACTCGACACGAATTATATATCATATAGTTTAATAATCATAGGTCTGGTGTGAGTATATAGGTGATATGCAACGCAATAAAATGTAGCTATATGTCTAAATACGATAGTAGTCTGGCGACAGAATGAGGGCCAAGTCAAGCTAGAGGCAAATATCGCAAGGTCTCAAGTCTGTTTAGCTCAAAGTTCAGTAGCTTATATAGTTTAGCGACCAGGTTATATTTAGAAGATTGACATTTAAAACTTCTATAAAAAGTTGCAAAAGATAAAATAATAAGACATCTAAATCTCATAAAAACTAATTTCTACGAATGCGGTAGATTTGAAAGATTTGTGAAATGTCAAAATTATAAAAAACTAAAAAATGGTTTTGCTAGGCTCTTAATATTTCGCCTTTGCGAAATATAAATTTAGGTAATAGTTTCTGCATTAGCTAGGTAGACATGTACGTACATTAGCAATGACAATGATAGACAATAATTGCAGTCTGGCTTAGGTACGTACTTTCATCACAATATTTTGTGCACTGGCTTCCGACCGTCCACTGTTTCCGAGCAAGCAACCTTATTTTTCGAAGCGTGCAAGTATGCATATTGTCTATATTTTATGATACATACTAGTTTAGATTCTGAAGCAGCACGACATTTGTTTCCTGCAAGAAATTCGAGACAGCGGGGGACAATCCATCCTGAAACTTATGCAAAAACTCAATTAGTGAGTTAACTCTTAATACTGCCAAAACATAAGGTTGGAGTTTTCTTGTCACAGTTTCCCCGTTTCACACGCAAAAACACTTTCTCGTTTCAAGACATCACCAGTTCAAACTCATGCTGACAGTACGAATTACAGTACCAATCAAAATGACTTGCTACAGACTCCCGAGTCACAGCGCAGTTGGAATCGCTTGACTCCGGAATCAAGTGACTCCGACTCCGCTTTGACTCCCAAATGTGTAGCAAGCAAGTAATTTTGATTTTTACTGCAGTGCTTTTATCAATCGAGGGAGGGTTCCCCTTTAAATCATGACAGCATGACACAACTAGCTTTTGCCGCCGGTCGTGTGTTTAAACGAAGGGGTTTGGAGGTAAGTCTCTTTTTTGAAAGCTAGACATGTCTTTATTCCACTTAAGGGGGCGCTCCGGGAATCGGGAGTTGCCTCAAAAGTCAGCAAAAAGTTGATAAAACTAAAATATTACTAAATAAGTAAATAGTATGGTATAAAATAACCCTTGTGTGAAAATTTTACATCACGTGATAATGTCACGTGACTGCCACAGCACTGCGCGTGAGTGAATTTTCGGCAAGCGATAACTAATAGCATGTTTCTTTTAAAATCATGATTCATATATCAAAATGTAGCCCTTGCACTCCTCTAGTTGAACATTATTTTTGTTTTTGATTATTTAGTGCGAATTTGTTAAAATTTCATTTTTTGTATTTTCGAGGTCGGTCTCTTAGCACTAAAAGCAGTGGTATCATGGTCTAGACTATTATTTTAAAAAAATAAAAGAACGTTCAACTGCGCACAATGATAGGCTATCTTCATGCCAAATTTGAGCTAAATCGGTTGAAGCAGCAAGAAGATATAGAATGCCGAAAATTAACGTGAGCACTACTCAGTATAATTTTTTTGAGCCAGCAACTTTGCGTAGCGTTGCCCGATTGTGCTGAAACTTTGCAGGAATTTTAGGGACCCAAGACCCTAGTAAAAAACAGTTTAGGTAGCTAAGCAATGTTACACAGTTTTTTAGATAATGTTAAAAATGTACCAAATCGAACACAGTTTTTGGTAAAAGCCGGTTTGCGGGCAAAAATGGACGTAAAAATTAATATTGCCCTTTCAAACATGTTTCAACTGCTATTTTGTCTCTAATGATGTGAATTGATGAATTTTTAATAAATTTTTGCTCAATGATCACCAGGGTTGGCAAGTCTCGGGTTTGCAACCGAGACCGAGACCGAGACCGAGACCGAGACCGAGACCAGGCAACCGAGACCACCGAAACGAGACCTACGAGACCGAGACCAGCCCTTGGGGGACCTTTTTTCAAGTTTCAATTTTAAAAATTTGAGATACTTTGAAACGTGAAAAATTGGTAATTAAGTTACAAAAAAGTGACCATTAGGTTAGGTTGTATGAGTGTATGACTTGCGAAGTTGCGAGAAACTTAACATTGTAACGACCGGATGCATGAGAGTAATGACTGTGGCAATACATAGGATTTTAAAAGTTTCGCACACTTCTTCGTATGCCACACGGCGTTTTATAGTGCATTGCAAACATATATTGGCACCTTGGCACTTGGCAGTCTGACTCTGGTGCCAGCCTAGAATCGTTTGTGTTGGTGCAGTGGTGCTATGTACTATCAAAAGTACTGAAGGGGGCATCATCACGGACCAGAAAAGTTTCTACCACTGACATAATTATGTGGAGGGAAGGTTTGAGGCTCCATCCAACCACTCCATAGCCCAAAGAGCATTTGAGTGACCTAGGTTTTTTAGATACTTAATGTTTTGACATGCGTTTAAAGGTTGGGGCTCAAGAAATTCAATTAAACTGCAACCCAATTCGCGCTTATAAAGTTGCAAGCCCGCAAATTGTTAACTAAAAATCAGCTACGAACTTAGAACTGTTTGGTATATAAATGATGGGCAGTATTTTTACTGTTTAACACATGTATGCTTGCGAGTTCCACATACATACAAATGCAACATCGCTTAGTCAGACAACCCATTCTAGCTCAAACTTTATTTTAAAAAATCTAGCTTGATATACAAAGTTTGAACTTGAAATTAGCCAAAGTTTGCCGGTGAACTGACATTCTTCTGCAGCAGACAGTTTGGACTACTTCATGCTTGGCATTCTATTTGGAAACTTAAATTGTAAAAAAATCTTCTAAAAAAATTGTGAAAATTTTGGAAAATTTCGAAAACTTCAAGTCTCATCTGAAATACCGAGACCACCCTATGGCAGGTCTCGGTTTTCCTACCGAGACCGAGACCGAGACCGAGACCGAGACCAGCCTAGTCTCGGGTTTTTTACGAGACCGAGACCGAGACCGAGACCGAGACTGCCAACCCTGATGATCACCCTTTTGGCAGTTTGCCAGTAAAAATTATAAAATTTGACAATTTTCCAAATATCTTGATATTGGTATCAAATGAAAGCCCACATCATTCTGAGTACCTTTGCTTCTTGACACAGGTCCGAATTCGTTAGCTGAAAAAAGTTATGTCCCAATTCCTTGATTCCCGGAGCGCCCCCTTAATATATTCCATGATTTTAGTGTACATTCAGGTGGCCTCACTAGATGCGACTGTAAGTATGAATCGACCTGTACTAGCACAGACGAAAGTCTGTGGATTTGCACGTAATCACTATAGTCGATCGATGCTTGTTCGGTATTTAATATCTCTTATTACATTTTGCGTTTTCCAATTTCAGTGGTCGAGCCAGTCGCCATAAATACATGCTGTCGCTGAGTCGACGCATTGGACGCAGCAGCTCCAAAGAACAATACGCCTTTATTTACAAGTTGGTAAAATATCACTGAAGGCGGTAATAAAATGATTATAACTCTCACATGGTTCGTTACTTGTCTGTAGAGCGCAATATTCAAGGTCTGATTTTCGCGGGTCAAACAGACGAAATTCTGAAAGATAGGTCATCTTTCATCTTTGCTGACAATGAAGTTCGTTCGGCCGCTAAAATCTTTTGTCATTGTTGCAAAACTGCAAAAGATGACTAAACACAGCTGTTATATAATATTTGTTTGTGCTGTAGGTACAAATCTGGAAACAATAATGTGCACAAACTTTGTAAGAATTAAGTAATTCTCGCAAGGTGATCAACTTCTTGAAATTTCTAATCAAATCAAACCCCTTTGTCACAGAAAGTCCCGCCCCAGGTTGTGTTTTCAGGAAGTCGTCTCTGCAGCTGCGACAGGCTTATGTCTACGACGATCGACACTTGGCCGACGCTGACCAGTGCTCCTGCATGGAGGACGTCTTTGAGAGGGAGCCATACGTCGCACATTTCTACACCACCAAAGCCGGTAAGTTCATGGATCAATCGGATTAGATTTAAATTGGATTAAGTGGATTATAATAACTGTTTAATTGGATCAATTGTTCGAAGTATAATCTTGGACGATTAATTTATTTATTGCTATCATTATCCTTATGTACTCGTCACATCATGATCATAGTATGCAGCTGTGCAAACGAGTTTTCACTCTATTAGCTTTGATGGTAAATTCAATAAATTCAATTCAATTATAGGATTTTGGAACAAGCGGATTATATGGATTAACTGGATTATATGGGATCAAATGGATTAGATTGTGGGATGAAATGAGATCCAGTGGTTTAGATTAAATTGGATTAACTGGATTATATGATAATTAAGTGGACTAGATAAGATTATATGGGATATAGTAAAAAAATGATGCCCTATGCCCATTCATGCAAGGGGGTGGAAAACTTAACGCTGGTTTTATTACGATATAATATTGATTATATTAAAGAACTAACTTTTTCACGTTCCAGCAATTCACGATTTTATTCTGATGGGCATTCACGCCAAGCCTGACAACGCGCCCTGGGAGATTGCTGCTTTGAAAACGGTTTACTTGCAGGCCACAAAACTATTCCGCATTCAGGTACGGCCCACGGAAGTTGACAATAAATTGAGGACTCTCACTGTTTCAGCAAAGTTTTAGTTTGTCTTATTCAGACTTTCTGACAGTCGAGTCAGACAAATTGAATCTGAATCAGCAATCTTTTGCTTAATACTATTCCTTGACGTTTACTGAATAGAACGAACTTTTAACTGGTGCACGAAATTATACATTCTAAATAACTAACTAAATAACGTTCTAAATATAAATTTAATTTAAGTCTAAGCTAAAAACAAGTTAAATCTTACAAAGCTTGAGCCCGCATTTTCAAAAATTGCAATGCTATCAAGAGTACATAATATGCATGTATAACGTATATATGTACATAACACTAGTATATGTCATACTCTTCCCATTGTACTTTTGATGCTGTGCACAGCAGCATTGAAAAGCATTTCTATCATTTACTGTAAATTTAGGATGGCATAATCATGGGTGATCTGAACGCGGACTGCGGCTACATGAGTCGAAGCCAGCGCGCACACAACCCTCTGCTGAAAGACGCGCGATTCAAAATGCTGATTCCGGATCACGTCGATACCACCACCACTAAAACTGACTGCGCTTATGATCGGTCAGCAATCAGCATTAGGGTCGATTCATACTTACAGAACAGTCCGCTCAGCTGGCACAATTAGGAAAAAATTACGCCACAATCTGATGTTAAAAACTAATTGTGGCGTGATTATTTAGTGATTTTGCCGGCTGAACGGGGCTGTAAGGATGAATCGAGCTTTAAGGGGGTTTAAAGACTATCTAGTCAGTGAGTGTGAATATGCTTAATCGTGCGGGCTGTCTTTATGTAATGTTTGAGGATCTACATTTTAAGCCCACCCCTACGACAGTAGTTTGCTTAAGGGGGTAGTGTCGCGAAAGCAGTCGATTTTGCGCGACTATAAAACTTTTTCAGTGAAAGATAGGTCATTGTTCTTTATATATTCTAAAAATATGTTTCAAGGCAAATATTTTTGCCAAGTTTCAGCCAAACTGATGCAGCATACAGTTGGCAGTGAAGTCGCAAAGTCGGAAAAATGACGTTTTGAAAATCTATTCACAATCGATAATTTCGTCACAATTAAAAAACTTTGTTTAGACTTTTTGCACAAAATAAACGCACATATGCTCTAGTTTATGCACACAAAATTTAGTGCAAATTGCTTGAGTGGTTGTGGAGTAATGCCTGTTTGAACTGTGAAACTGTGCGTAACCTGTAAAGTACTCACAGCAAAAATGATAAATTGTGAAAAAATTAGACACTTATTTTGAAATCAAAAGAAAAACGAACCTTCATTTTAATTTTTCTAATTTGTGGCAAAAAATTGTGCGTCAAAACATTACATGTACTTCACAAGCTGGCCAATCTGATATCTGGCTTGATTTTTTGAACTTTTATGTCTCTATTGTGTGACGTCTGGCTCACAAATGGTGATTGGTTGAAAATATTGGTAGATATTGGTAGTCTAGTGTCTGGCAGTATTTATTTGACACCATATGGCATTTCACTAGTTTCTCAGTGAACGTACAATTTCAAAGCAAAAAGTTCTCATTTCGCAGCCTATGTGCAAAACTGCTTTGGCGACACTACCACCTTAAACGAAATTGAGACGGAGATTAGATATACATATAATCATGGCAACTAAAAGACTATTGTGCACACAGCAGACAATCACAGTCGAAGCGAGGTCGAGCGAATGAAGGTTGACCGCGAATGAATGCGAATGAATGCTGCGAATTTTGTCACAGGTAACACAAAGGTGATGTTAGTGACAATTATTTTAGAGTTGAAGCTTCTAATCACCGTTTCAGTGTAATTTTCTAATTTATTAGTTGCTTTAGTTTAGTTTTTAGTAATTATTTCTTCAGGTTCATCGCCAGTGGTGAACAGATGAAAACAAAAGCGCGGGGGGCTAGAATTTTCAATTTCACGAAGGAATTTGATATTAGCGACAAACTGGTAGGAAGTTTTGAGTTTATTATTGTCTTTTGGGCCTAATATTTTACGTCGTGCCTTACCTAAAGTCTCGTAAACAAGCCCAATCTGCGGCAAAAGCATTCAGTAAGCATCAAGCATTTATTTTTAAGCACATTGGCCAGAGGCCATCGTAAACCTGTTGGGCCAGCTACAGCATTATCTTCCATAGTGCACAATAGATACGGGATCAAGACGTAAAATAAGTTATTGCTGCAATTAGTTAACAGCAAATCGACTTAATAGCGAATATTGTGTAAAATGTAAAAAAGTTGTCTCCGGCTGGGCTCGATCCAGCAAACTTTTGGTTAAGAAACCAATGCGCTAGTACTCTGCACCACGGAGACCACAGAGCCAGGTCGTTTAGTTGTCGTTGAATATTTTAGAAACGAGAATTTTAACGCTGTGAACCTGGGCCAACCTTTCACAAAATTTTCCAGTGCTAAGTCCTAAATTTTACGATTTTGCAAATAAGGATTTATGTGCCGTGTTATATAACTGTTTTTGGAACTTGATTATTATATTTATTGTTATCAATTTGTTTACGATATTTTATATCCTATTAATAATATCCCAATGTACTTTTAGTGAAGTCTCGGGACTCTGTGATCTATGTGGTCCAGTGGTTAGTTTCATAGATTCTCAACCATGAGGTCGTAAGTTCGATTCTAAGTTGATAACTTTTTGGCAGTCTTTTGCATTTCGAATTAGTTCTCCACAATAGCCCCGATCTCAACAACACAGTAAAACTACAAGGCATTTTAGTGTGACAGATGCACATCTACGATAGAAGATGTGTAAAACACACTCCGCACATAAACACTTTAACGCTAGAACAGTGTTAAAGATACCAGAATCAAAATTAAAGACCTGTTGGGCTGTGGCCCAACAGGAAAAAACTGCGTCACTTACTTATTTTAGTGGTATCACTGCTGCGATTACTTGCTGTACTCTTGATAGGTAAATATATTATTTTCGTAACAAAATCACATGTTTCGTCTTCACATGTGGTGGAACTAAAGTTTGACCAAAAATTGCTGGACCCTGAGATAAAATAAGACACGCGATTTCATTACGAAAAGAACTAACTACAAGCATCAAGAGTACAGCGAGTAGTCGCAAATCACACCACTTGTTTTAGCTCAGGGTTCAGCAATTTTTGGTCAGACTTTTGTTTTTTCAGCAAGTTTTTGTCAATGTAGTGCCTATGCGTTGCTATTGACTTTGGCTAACGCTTGGTGATTATAGGAGGAGGATATATAAGAGGATATAGATTGCTTAGAACTCTTTAGTAATTTTATTATGTTTAATTATTTTTATTTTATTCTGTTCACTTAAAAGTGTCGTACTTCTAAAAAAATTGAATCCGATTCCATAAGTTTAGTTTCAGAGATAACACTACGTCTATGCCAGGTAAAATAGCACGCAAGTTTTTTTTATTTTTTCAGAGCCACAATGTGAGCGACCATTACCCTATTCAGCTGAACATTTATTGATTTATCGATTTCTGAAGAAATGTTGTAAACAGCCACACTCAATTGCATGACGATTTAGTAAAGTTTAGTGAAGTAAACTTGGGTGAATGATCGATCGTCTTATTTACTGTTTTTAGCGGCTTTGATGTAAACTCAGCCCAACAACAAACTATAAAGCTGAAGATTTTCAATATTTACGGTACTCGTTTGAAGGTGGAGCTTAACAGGCTGATGTGCAATCTAATCCGCTAAATTAATTCGAATAAGATTTGTGCTTTTTCATCGGATTACACAGACTAAACAGACTTATTCAAATAAAGTTATCGAACTCTTTGTTAGCTATACGCTAGGAATGGTTCAGTAGATGCACTAATATGCCTAGTATCAAGAATACACAATGGTAAAGAGCATGACACGCTTCCCGTTGGCCAGCTTGACAGCGCGGTAGAAGCGTTCCGCAATAGTGGCCAAAAAAGGTCCCAAATGGGCCCTTGTTTAAATCAACCAATCGGCTTCACCCCCAAGCAAGTTACCGTAAACTCACTTTGTGGGCGGAGCTGCACCAAATTAATTGGCTGATGGTTTTAAAAAAGGTCCTACTCGGGACCTTTTTTGGCCACTATATTGTGGAACGCATCTACCGCGCTGCCAAGCTCATCTTCCCATTACCGTATTTCCTCGAATAAAGCCCCGGGGGCTTTATTGTTTCGTGAAGGTCCAAACGGGGGTTTTATTCAAGGCGGGGGCTTTATTCAAGGCGGGGGCTTTATTTTTTCGTGAAGGTCCAAATGGGGGCTTTATTCAACTATTTTTCAAAAAAAGAAAGGGGAATTCTATTGAAAGACAGCATCATCATCATCAGGAAAACCCAGGGGGATCCGAACCATGCATCTCTGGATCTGCAGACCAGCGCTCTCACCATTTGAGCTACTGAGCCGACGATGAGCAGTCGTAAATCTCTTTAAGTACTTTACATCCCTCCCTTTCTAGTAAACTTCGGCCCAAGTTTCCCTGGACTGTGTGTGCAGTGTGCACTACGACTACTAACTATGCGCATCCCGGAGTGGAGTAGCGCCGGCAGTCGTCTCTATTATTTTCTATAAGGCTAGTGTCGCGATGTCTCACCCTAATCTCATCATCAGCGAACACTGCCAGAGACTGATAAGCTCACACTCCTAGCCGGGACAAGGAGCGGCTCCACTACTAAGCTACTACCGGCTATAATTTCTCCATATGCTCACCACCATTCTGCGCATGCCCATTCGCAATGCTCCTGCTAAGGATGTGACTATGTCACCCAACAGCCCAATGCTACCTCACTCAAACCTCGGTCAGGAGGTTCAGAATTCGGCATGGACGCCTCACCATGCCAAGAAAAGGAGGAAGGATTCTATTGAAAGAAAAACAGCATCATCATCAGAATGACCCAGAGGGGATTTGAACCACCCATCTCTGGATCTGAATACATAGATCTGAATAGCCAATGCTCTAACCATTTGAGCTAGTGGGCCGACGATGAGCTGTCGCAAATCCTTTTTAGTACTCTAGGGGCCTATCTATGAAGTGGCTGCAGAAGTCTCCGACGTAGGCATAAGACCCTCTATTCTAGGCAGAGTACCCTCTATACTAAGCCGAGGATCCTTTATTTTAGGTTACTGGACCCTCTATTCTCACTTTCTCAGTTTGGGACTTCTATTCTAAACGAGTACCCTCTATTCTAGGCGCAGAACCCTCTACTCTCGGCTGAGAACCCTCAATTAGAGGCAGACGAACCTTTACTGTAGCAAGAGTGCATAATAAGAAGAGTGTGACACTGGGCCTATTCCTGGCAGGGGTCGGAATTACAACCTGCGACCATTAACTCCAAAAACAGGCCACGAATTGGACCATAGTACCACCCCCACAAACTGGACCCCGGTCCAAAACGTGGCAGGGGTACCCCCCCCACAAACCCGACCCCGGTCCAAAACGTGGGGGGGGTACCCCCCCACAAATCAGACCCTAGTGGTCAAAACGTGGGGGGGTACCCCCCCACGAATTGGACCCCGGTCCAAATCTTGGGGGGGGGTACCCCCCCCACAAATTGGACCCCGGTCCAAAACGTGGGGGGGGTACCCCCCCCACGTTTTGGACCCCGGTCTGAAAATGGACCCTAGTGCCAAATCAGCCAATCAAATCGCTCCGAAGTCAGTTTTTCAGCCAATTGCAGCCATGTTGGAATTATTTCAAGCCAATCAGGGTGGGCACATGTTTTGATCAGGTAAATTTGTTGGGGCTACTCAACCTCACTTTTTGGCTGGTTGGGTTGCCGACCCCTGCAAATTTTTGGATTTTCTGAAAATCTCAAACAGCAAGGGGGGACCCTTGTGAACTTGAAAAAATTTTTGCTCTTGGAATTGGATACAAATTGTTTTTCTTGGGGTTATTTGGGTCGCTGATTCCGAATCTGGGGTTGGTTTTTACCTAGGAGCACCCTGGACCCCCCAGTGACCCCCCCCCCCGGGGTACCCCTCCTAGGGGGTCCTCAGGGGTCAAATTTTCGAAATTGGGATTTTGGTGTTTTTAGGGGTAATTTGGGCCCCTGAACACAAATCTGGGGTCAATTTTTGTCTAGGAGCTTCCTGGGCACCCCTATGACCAACTCAGGGTACCTTACTCGTAGGGGGTCCTAAGGGGTCAAATTTTCGAAATTGAGATTTTGATGCTTTTCGGGGTAGTTTGGGCCCCTGAACACGAATCCGAGGTCCAGTTTTGCCTAGCACCTCCTGGACCCCCCTCAGGATACCCCCCCTAGGGGTCGAATTTTCGAGAATAAAAAAACTAACCTTTCAAAAATTAATCCAACTTTGGGCAAGCATTGTTGAACACGCAAAACAGTAGCGGAGCAGCCCAACCCCAACCTCACCACAATAACAACAAAAAACCAATAAAAATGGCACCGAGAAACAATTACCTGATCAAAACATGTGCCCACCCTGATTGGCTTGAAATAATTCCAACATGGCTGCAATTGGCTGAAAAACTGACTTCGGAGCGATTTGATTGGCTGATTTGGCACTAGGGTCCATTTTCAGACCGGGGTCCAAAACGTGGGGGGGGGGGTAAAGCCAACATGGCTGCAATTGGCTGAAAAACTGACTTCGGAGCGATTTGATTGGCTGATTTGGCACTAGGGTCCATTTTCAGACCGGGGTCCAAAACGTGGGGGGGGGTAAAGCCAACATGGCTGCAATTGGCTGAAAAACTGACTTCGGAGCGATTTGAGTGGCTGATTTGGCACTAGGGTCCATTTTCAGAACGGGGTGCAAAACGGGGGGGGGGGGGGTACCCCCCCCCCGTTTTGGACCGGGGTCTAATTTGTGGGGGGGGTACCCCCCAGTTGGACCGGGGTCCAATTCGTGGGGGGGGGGTACCCCCCCACGTTTTGACCACTAGGGTCTGATTTGTGGGGGGGGTACCCCCCCCCACGTTTTGGACCGGGGTCGGGTTTGTGGGGGGGGTACCCCTGCCACGTTTTGGACCGGGGTCCAGTTTGTGGGGGTGGTACTATGGTCCAATTCGTGGCCTGTTTTTGGAGTTAATGGTCGCAGGTTGTAATTCCGACCCCTGCCAGGAATTGGCCCAGTGTCACACTCTTCTTATTATGCACTCTTGACTGTAGGAACCTTAGCGCGGAACTCCAGCGACGGTCCAAGGTCAAAGTGGACTGGATTCTTGTCAAATATGATGATCCATTTTTTAAAATTTTCGTCCATGGCATGTGCAATAACGCCAAATGTAAGGTCTCAGAAATGGTTATTTATCGGCTTTTTTGCCTATATAATGTGAAAATATGCAAAATTGGAGAACTTTGATTTTTGACCTGGGTAGTGGGTTCCCACTTTAGTTCAGGAACTTTTGAGCTACCTATGAGGTTCATTCAATTTCATAAGAGTTTCTCAATTAATTTCGCCTAAATGCCGATCAGTTGATTTTGCCAAAATACAGATCAACAAATGACATTTTTTGACGGATGACGGGGACACGTTTAGCCGTGACTGGGTTTCCGTGGGGTCTTAGAGAAAAATAAACTCCGGATTTGCGTTTAGGCCCCCCAATTACACCTAGAACGAGTTTTTCCAACAATAAAACAAAAATTTAAATTACAGGTAGCCTAGGGAACACTGTACATAGGGGTAGGGGAGCAATCTGGGGGCTAGTCCGAGAATTCAGGAGGGTCACAGCCTAAACTTCGGATTCTGAATCGGACAAAATTACTCCTAAAATATTCTGGCCAAGCCAATGACCAAAAATGCATTAAAACGGGGAACACTTGGCGTGTCTTCTTTTCCGAAAATCCCAATTTTTGGGGTCACGTGAGGGTCAGGGGGTCACTAAGAGGGAGGGTATCAATACTCACAATGGGACCACCGATCAAACCTTACCTTAGCCACCTAACTTCACCACTTAGCGTCTTAACACCCACGAAAATCCTCTCCCCTTTGTGCTATCAAAAAAATGAAGCAGAAAAATAGAATACAATGGGTTGCGGTCCTACTTCGCGGGAGTCGAGTGTCGACAACACAACAGTGTCATAATTAATATAGTAGAACATTACAACAGTAAAACAAACCGCCAATAACGGACGGTGCGCAGTAATATCTATCTAATAACTTAGTACTAGCCAAAATGGCAATATATAGCAGCAGATGCAAATGCGCGCGCGTACGTATCACAGCCTGCGTTACAGGGGGCTTTATTCGAGGACGTTTTGATTAAAACCCCCGGGGGCTTTATTCAAGGACGCTTTGAATAAAGCCCCCGGGGGTTTTATTCAAGGCGGGGGCTTTATAATTTCGTGAGTGCTTTGACGGGGGCTTTATTCAAGATAGGGGCTTTATTTAAGACACGGGCTTTATTCGAGGTAATACGGTATGTGCTCTTACTACTATGGAAACGAATTTAAAGTTTAACGCATCAAACCACCTAGGCGACTGAGTTGACAACAACCAGAATTCTTTCTACAATTTACGATTCTCGTAAACTAGGTCTTTATGCATTGAGCTCATGCATCCGAAGCTTGAAATGGTGTCTGATATCAGTAAAATCGTGGCGTGATTTTGAGGAAGGCATACAGTTGTATGTGAATTGACCCATAGAAATAGAATACATAAAATACATCACAGTCCCCCATAAAATACAATCCTTCTCTTTCTTAACAGATAGAAAAGAAATGCTGTGTCATTGTGTATTCATGAGAATTGAAAACTTATAAGATTATAAAATTTGCTTCAGTAAAAGTTCATACTGCCTTAAGTTTTAACTCTTTACGTTAGCATAGGTTGAAGAATTCAGTTCCGCATAGGTACTGTCTTGAGTTCTTGCTTGTGTGATTATAGGTGTACAAATGAAGGCGCATAAATTTACAATTTGGAAAATTGAAATAAAGGCGAGAATTTACTTGCAAGCGAAAGTGAACCAAAAATAGGAAATATTACTTAAAAATTGGGTACACAAAATAAGGATAAGGCAAAATTAAGATCTGTTCGAATCAGTTTCATAGTGAAACTTCAGTCTTAATTTGTTTGTTTGAAGACAAAAAGTAGGTTTTCTCAATTTTAAAATTCACAAACTCATCACAAAAGAAGCGAGTTTTTTAAATTAAAAACTTTTAAAAACATTAATTTGACAGTACTGATTTTAAAAACTTCCTAAAAATAAAAGTGTCAAGCTGTAATTTCAATTACCGGCAGACACTTTTACGTCTGCGCGATGTTCTAATAGTGGCAAAAATTGCCTGACATGTGACCCTAAAAAAATTCATCCCAAAATTGTGTGCTTAATTTCAAATTTTGGCCCTAATTTTTGGCGACATTTTGGACTATAAAAGACCCGAGATTTCAGCAGAGAAGTATAATCTGATCAACTACTGTTCCCAAGTTCCTAACTTGTACTTTTCTTTAACACTTGTATCTCGGCAACAAGCATGGGCGATTCTTTGCAGCTAGCGACTTTAGTAGCCATTGGCTTTTCCGCTGTTCCAGGAGACATGAATGATTGAGTCTAGCTAGACCGTCATGTGCTTAGCACGTGCACAGTTTTTGGGAAAGTACGATTTTAGACAATTTTAGAAATTATAAAACGTCGATAAAGCCATATTTTACTGCATTGATAATGTGGTTGTATAATTATGAACTGCAAAATTGGGAAACAGTTTGTTTACAAAAAAAGAAAAAGACTTCCCAAGCTGAGTTTACACGTTAATCATATACGCTGACTAACATGCTGGTGTCACTTTGACACTATGCAGAGTTGGTTTCAAAACAATAGTTCCTTCTCTAGAAGGAACAAAAAATTGTTCTACCCTGTTTGCCGTACCGTACATACGTACCCTAAATTTTACATATATAAGTTTTTCACGAAAATTTTTAACGAAAAAGGTATATATATATTTAAATTAGGAAGTTGAAGAAATTTAAAAGTTCTCCAAAACCTCAATATGTACTTGACTAAAGTCTGACCAAGAAACAATGAGAGCAAACAGTTGTTGTGATTTTAGCAGCTACTCGCTGTACTCTTGATGTTTGAAATTTGTGCTTTAGCACACGTTTTGTTTTGTTTTCACTGTTCAGTATGTTTTGGGCCCGATTTATTGCAGCAAAATGCTCGCCGTTGAAAGTGTTAGTTGTTGAAACTGTTTCGATCAATCCAAAATTTACTTTCAACGAAGAACATGTTGCTTCGATAAATCGTGCCTTGATCAGAACTTAGTTGATAATGAAATCATCCAGAAATACCTTAAATTCCTGCATTTCAGTGTCAAGTTCATCCCAAGCCCCACTCAGTTCGTTATAAATGGTCGGCACGAAAATTACCGACGCCAATAGGGTCACAGCGGAAAAGCCAATGGCTACTAAAGTCGCTAGCTGCAAAGAATCGCCCATGCTTGTTGCCGAGATACAAGTGTTAAAGAAAAGTACAAGTTAGGAACTTGGGAACAGTAGTTGATCAGATTATACTTTTCTGCTGAAATCTCGGGTCTTTTATAGTCCAAAATGTCGCCAAAAATTAGGGCCAAAATTTGAAATTAAGCACACAATTTTGGGATGAATTTTTTTAGGGTCACATGTCAGGCAATTTTTGCCACTATTAGAACATCGCGCAGACGTAAAAGTGTCTGCCGGTAATTGAAATTACAGCTTGACACTTTTATTTTTAGGAAGTTTTTAAAATCAGTACTGTCAAATTAATGTTTTTAAAAGTTTTTAATTTAAAAAACTCGCTTCTTTTGTGATGAGTTTGTGAATTTTAAAATTGAGAAAACCTACTTTTTGTCTTCAAACAAACAAATTAAGACTGAAGTTTCACTATGAAACTGATTCGAACAGATCTTAATTTTGCCTTATCCTTATTTTGTGTACCCAATTTTTAAGTAATATTTCCTATTTTTGGTTCACTTTCGCTTGCAAGTAAATTCTCGCCTTTATTTCAATTTTCCAAATTGTAAATTTATGCGCCTTCATTTGTACACCTATAATCACACAAGCAAGAACTCAAGACAGTACCTATGCGGAACTGAATTCTTCAACCTATGCTAACGTAAAGAGTTAAAACTTAAGGCAGTATGAACTTTTACTGAAGCAAATTTTATAATCTTATAAGTTTTCAATTCTCATGGATACACAATGACACAGCATTTCTTTTCTATCTGTTAAGAAAGAGAAGGATTGTATTTTATGGGGGACTGTGATGTATTTTATGTATTCTATTTCTATGGGTCAATTCACATACAACTGTACGCCTTCCTCAAAATCACGCCACGATTTTACTGATATCAGACACCATTTCAAGCTTCGGATGCATGAGCTCAATGCATAAAGACCTAGTTTACGAGAATCGTAAATTGTAAAAATAATTCTGGTTGTTGTCAACTCAGTCGCCTAGGTGGTTTGATGCGTTAAACTTTAAATTCATTTCCATAGTAGTAAGAGCACATACCGTATTACCTCGAATAAAGCCCCTGTCTTGAATAAAGCCCCCGTCAAAGCACTCACGAAATTATAAAGCCCCCGCCTTGAATAAAACCCCCGGGGGCTTTATTCAAAACGTCCTCGAATAAAGCCCCCTGTAACGCAGGCTGTGATACGTACGCGCGCGCATTTGCATCTGCTGCTATATATTGCCATTTTGGCTAGTACTAAGTTATTAGATAGATATTACTGCGCACCGTCCGTTATTGGCGGTTTGTTTTACTGTTTTAATGTTCTACTATATTAATTATGACACTGTTGTGTTGTCGACACTCGACTCCCGCGAAGTAGGACCGCAACCCATTGTATTCTATTTTTCTGCTTCATTTTTTTGGTAGCACAAAGGGGAGAGGATTTTCGTGGGTGATAAGACGCTAAGTGGTGAAGTTAGGTGGCTAAGGTAAGGTTTGATCGGTGGTCCCATTGTGAGTATTGACACCCTCCCTCTTAGTGACCCCCTGACCCTCACGTGACCCCAAAAATTGGGATTTTCGGAAAAGAAGACACGCCAAGTGTTCCCCGTTTTAATGCATTTTTGGTCATTGGCTTGGCCAGAATATTTTAGGAGTAATTTTGTCCGATTCAGAATCCGAAGTTTAGGCTGTGACCCTCCTGAATTCTCGGACTAGCCCCCAGATTGCTCCCCTACCCCTATGTACAGTGTTCCCTAGGCTACCTGTCATTTAAATTTTTGTTTTATGGTTAAAAAAACTCGTTCTAGGTGTAATTGGGGGGCCTAAACGCAAATCCGGAGTTTATTTTTCTCTAAGACCCCACGGAAACCCAGTCACGGCTAAACGTGTCCCCGTCATCCGTCAAAAAATGTCATTTGTTGATCTGTATTTTGGCAAAATCAACTGATTGGCATTTAGGCGAAATTAATTGAGAAACTCTTATGAAATTGAATGAACCTCATAGGTAGCTCAAAAGTTCCTGAACTAAAGTGGGAACCCACTACCCAGGTCAAAAATCAAAGTTCTCCAATTTTGCATATTTTCACATTATATAGGCAAAAAAGCCGATAAATAACCATTTGTGAGACCTTACATTTGGCGTTATTGCACATGCCATGGACAAAACTTTTAAAAAATGGATCATCATATTTGACAAGGATCCAGTCCACTTTGATCTTGGACCGTCCTGGAGTTAGAGGGTACTCGTTTAGAATAGAAGTCCCAAACTGAGAAAGTGAGAATAGAGGGTCCAGTACCTAAAATAAAGGATCCTCGGCTTAGTATAGAGGGTACTCTGCCTAGAATAGAGGGTCTTATGCCTACGTCGGAGACTGCTGCAGCCACTTCATAGATAGGCCCCTAGAGTACTAAAAAGGATTTGCGACAGCTCATCGTCGGCCCACTAGCTCAAATGGTTAGAGCATTGGCTATTCAGATCTATGTATTCAGATCCAGAGATGGGTGGTTCAAATCCCCTCTGGGTCATTCTGATGATGATGCTGTTTTTCTTTCAATAGAATCCTTCCTCCTTTTCTTGGCATGGTGAGGCGTCCATGCCGAATTCTGAACCTCCTGACCGAGGTTTGAGTGAGGTAGCATTGGGCTGTTGGGTGACATAGTCACATCCTTAGCAGGAGCATTGCAAATGGGCATGCGCAGAATGGTGGTGAGCATATGGAGAAATTATAGCCGGTGGTAGCTTAGTAGTGGAGCCGCTCCTTGTCCGGCTAGGAGTGTGAGCTTATCAGTCTCTGGCAGTGTTCGCTGATGATGAGATTAGGGTGAGACATCGCGACACTAGCCTTATAGAAAATAATAGAGACGACTGCCGGCGCTACTCCACTCCGGGATGCGCATAGTTAGTAGTCGTAGTGCACACTGCACACACAGTCCAGGGAAACTTGGGCCGAAGTTTACTAGAAAGGGAGGGATGTAACGTACTTAAAGAGATTTACGACTGCTCATCGTCGGCTCAGTAGCTCAAATGGTGAGAGCGCTGGTCTGCAGATCCAGAGATGCATGGTTCGGATCCCCCTGGGTTTTCCTGATGATGATGATGCTGTCTTTCAATAGAATTCCCCTTTCTTTTTTTTGACAAATAGTTGAATAAAGCCCCCATTTGGACCTTCACGAAAAAATAAAGCCCCCGCCTTGAATAAAGCCCCCGCCTTGAATAAAACCCCCGTTTGGACCTTCACGAAACAATAAAGCCCCCGGGGCTTTATTCGAGGAAATACGGTAATGGGAAGATGAGCTTGGCAGCGCGGTAGATGCGTTCCACAATATAGTGGCCAAAAAAAGGTCCCGAGTAGGACCTTTTTTAAAACCATCAGCCAATTAATTTGGTGCAGCTCCGCCCACAAAGTGAGTTTACGGTAACTTGCTTGGGGGTGAAGCCGATTGGTTGATTTAAACAAGGGCCCATTTGGGACCTTTTTTGGCCACTATTGCGGAACGCTTCTACCGCGCTGTCAAGCTGGCCAACGGGAAGCGTGTCATGCTCTTTACCATTGTGTATTCTTGATACTAGGCATATTAGTGCATCTACTGAACCATTCCTAGCGTATAGCTAACAAAGAGTTCGATAACTTTATTTGAATAAGTCTGTTCAGTCTGTGTAATCCGATGAAAAAGCACAAATCTTATTCGAATTAATTTAACGGATTAGATTGCACATCAGCCTGTTAAGCCCCACCTTCAAACGAGTACCGTAAATATTGAAAATCTTCAGCTTTATAGTTTGTTGTTGGGCTGAGTTTACATCAAAGCCGCTAAAAACAGTAAATAAGACGATCGATCATTCACCCAAGTTTACTTCACTAAACTTTACTAAATCGTCATGCAATTGAGTGTGGCTGTTTACAACATTTCTTCAGAAATCGATAAATCAATAAATGTTCAGCTGAATAGGGTAATGGTCGCTCACATTGTGGCTCTGAAAAAATAAAAAAAAACTTGTGCTATTTTACTTGGCATAGACGTAGTGTCATCTCTGAAACTAAATTTATGGAATCGGATTCAATTTTTTTAGAAGTACGACACTTTTAAGTGAACAGAATAAAATAAAAAATAATTAAACATAATAAAATACTAAAGAGTTCTAAGCAATCTATACCCTCCTATATATTCTCCTCCTATAATCACCAATCGTTAGCCAAAGACTACAGTCAATAGCAACGCATAGGCACTACATTGACAAAAACTTGCTGAAAAAAACAAAAGTCTGACCAAAATTGCTGAACCCTGAGTTAAAACAAGTGGTGTGATTTGCGACTACTCGCTGTACTCTTGATGCTTGTAGTTCGTTCTTTTCGTAATGAAATAGCGTGTCTTATTTTATCTCAGGGTCCAGCAATTTCTGGTCAAACTTTAGTTCCACCACTTGAGAAGACGAAACATGTGATTTTGTTACGAAAAGAATATATTTTACCTATCAAGAGTACAGCAAGTAGTCGCAGCAGTGATACCACTAAAATAAGTAAGTGACGCAGTTTTTTTACGAGACTTTAGGTAAGGCACGACGTAAAATATTAGGCACAAAAGACAATAATAAACTCAAAACTTCCTACCAGTTTGTCGCTAATATCAAATTCCTTCGTGAAATTGAAAATTCTAGCCCCCCGCGCTTTTGTTTTCATTTGTTCACCACTGGCGATGAACCTGAAGAAATAATTACTAAAAACTAAACTAAAGCAACTAATAAATTGGAAAATTACACTGAAACGGTGATTAGAAGCTTCAACTCTAAAATACCTAATTGTCACAAGCATCACCTTTGTGTTACCTGTGACAAAATTCGCAGCACTCATTCGCCTTCATTCGCGGTCAGCCTTCATTCGCTCTACCTCGACTGTGATTGTCTGCTGTGTGCACAATAGTCTTTTAGTTGCCATGATTCCTATATGTATATCTAATCTCCGTCTCAATTTTGTTTAAGCAAACTACTATCGTAGGGGTGGGCTTAGAATGTAGATCCTCAAACATTACATAAAGACAGCCCGCACGATTAAGCATATTCACACTCACTGATTTGACAGTCTTTAAACCGCTCGATTCATACTTACAGCCCCGTTCAGCCGGCAAAATCACTAAATAATCACGCCACAATTAGTTTTTAACATCAGATTGTGGCGTAATTTTTTCCTAATTTTGCCAGCTGAGCGGACTGTTCTGTAAGTATGAATCGACCCTAATGCTGATTGCTGACCGATCATAAGCGCAGTCAGTTTTAGTGGTGGTGGTATCGACGTGATCCGGAATCAGCATCTTGAATCGCGCGTCCTTCAGCAGAGGGTTGTGCGCGCGCTGGCTTCGACTCATGTAGCCGCAGTCGGCGTTCAGATCACCCATGATTATGCCATCCTAAAATTACAGTAAATGATAGAAATGCTTTTCAATGCTGCTGTGCACAGCATCAAAAGTATAATGGGAAGAGTATGACATATACTAGTGTTATGTATATACGTTATACATGCATATTATGTACTCTTGATAGCATTGCAATTTTTGAAAATGCGGGCTCAAGTATTGTAAGATTTAACTTGTTTTTAGCTTAGACTTAAATTTAGATAGTTGAATTTATATTTAGAACGTTATTTAGTTAGTTATTTAGAATGTATAATTTCGTGCACCAGTTAAAAGTTCGTTCCATTCAGTAAACGTCAAGGAATAGTATTAAGCCCCTGCTATACTTCACAAAAATCTCGAAGCGCTTCAAAGCGCTTCAAAGCAAAGCGAGGCCTGGCATTGGAAAGCGTGGGAACGCTTTGGAACGCTTCGAAGCGCTTCAAAGCAAAGCCAAGCTTGGCTTCGAAGCGAGGCCTGGCTTTGTCTCGAAGCGTCCAAAGCGTTCCCACGCTTTCCAATGCCACGCCGCGCTTTGCTTCGACGCGCTTCGAAGCAGCCTGAGTTGAATTCATTTCAACTTTCGAAGCGCGTTGGAATTTTCTACGTTTATTTTAAATCATATAGTAATGTAATTTCATGCATATTTATTATTCTTAGTACTTTTTAGGTCTTCTACACTTTATTTTAAATCCTTTATTTTACTTTTTTGTATTTAAAAATATTAAACTAAGAAATTTTTGAATGAGTTTGGAAAACAAAGAACCTGAAAATACGAATTTCGATGCCGATGTTCTCAGAAGTTTATTTTGCTGCGCCATTTTCAAATTTTAAAATCAACCATAGCAGCACGAACTTGTCGCGCGCTGACTTTTTGGCGCGAAAGTATAGCAAGATTTGTATTTTCAAAGCGCGGCCTCGCTTTAAAGCGCAGCTTTGCTTTGACGCCAAGCTGGTTTTGAAAAAAAGCGATGCTGAGCTTCGCCGCTTCAAAACAATGCCAGCTTTGACTTCGATTCAAAGCGCGTCGAAGCCAAGCTTGGCTTTGCGTTGAGGCGCTTCAAAGCAAAGCCGAGTTTTGGGAAGTATAGCACCGGCTTTAAGCTAAAGATTGCTGATTCAGATTCAATTTGTCTGACTCGACTGTCAGAAAGTCTGAATAAGACAAACTAAAATTTTGCTGAAACAGTGAGAGTCCTCAATTTATTGTCAACTTCCGTGGGCCGTACCTGAATGCGGAATAGTTTTGTGGCCTGCAAGTAAACCGTTTTCAAAGCAGCAATCTCCCAGGGCGCGTTGTCAGGCTTGGCGTGAATGCCCATCAGAATAAAATCGTGAATTGCTGGAACGTAAAAAAGTTAGTTCTTGAATAGAATCAATATTATATCGTAATAAAACGAGCGTTAAGTTTTCCACCCCCTTGCATGAACGGGCATAGGGCATCATTTTTTGACTATAACCCATATAATCTTATCTAGTCCACTTAATATCATATAATCCAGTTAATCCAATTTAATCTAAACCATTGGATCTCATTTCATCCCACAATCTAATCCATTTTATCCCATATAATCTAATCCATTTGATCCCATATAATCCAGTTAATCCATATAATCAGCTTATTCCAAAATCCCATAATTGAATTGAATTTATTGAATTTACCATCAAAGCTAATAGAGTGAAAACTCGTTTGCACAGCTGCATACTATGATCATGATGTGACGAGTACATAAGGATAATGATAGCAATAAATAAATTAATCGTCCAAGATTATACTTCGAACAATTGATCCAATTAAACAGTTATTATAATCCACTTAATCCAATCTAAATCTAATCCGATTGATTCATGGACTTACCGGCTTTGGTGGTGTAGAAATGTGCGACGTATGGCTCCCTCTCAAAGACGTCCTCCATGCAGGAGCACTGGTCAGCGTCGGCCAAGTGTCGATCGTCGTAGACATAAGCCTGTCGCAGCTGCAGAGACGACTTCCTGAAAACACAACCTTGGGCGGGACTTTCAGTGACATAGGAGTTTGATTTGATTAGAAATTTCAAGAATTTCATCACCTTTCGAGAATGCTTAACTTAATTCTTACAAAGTTTGGGCACATTATTGTTTCCAGATTTGTACAGCACAAACAAATATATATTATATAACAGCAGTTTTGTCATTTTTTGCAGTTTTACATCACTGACAAGTTTTTTGCGGACGAACGAACTTCATTTTCGGCAAAGATGAAAGATGAAAGATGACCTATCTTTCAGAATTACGTCTGTTTGAACCGCGAAGATCAGACCTTGAAAATTGTGCTCTACAGACAAAGAATGAACCATGTGACAGTTATAATCATTTTATTGCCGCCTTCAGTGATATTTTACCAACTTGTAAATAAAGGCGTATTGTTCTTTGGAGCTGCTGCGTCCAATGCGTCGACTCAGCGACAGCATGTATTTATGGCGACTGGCTCGACCACTGAAATTGGAAAACGCAAAATGTAATAACAGATATTAAATACCGAACAAGCATCGATCGACTATAGTGATTACGTGCAAATCCTTGGACTTTCGTCTGTGCTAGTACAGGTCGATTCATATAAACTTAGAGTCGCATCTAGTGGGGCCACCTGAATGTACACTAAAATCATGGTATACCTATATTACGTGGAATAAGGACATGTCTAGCTTTCAAAAAGAGACTCACACCCCCCCCCTACGTTTAAACACACGACCGGCGGCAAAAGCCAGTAGTGTCATGATTTAAAGGGGAACCTTCCCTCGATTGATAACAACACTAATTCGTACTGATAGCATGAGTTTAAACTGGTGTTGTCTGAAACGAGGGCGGTGTTTTTGTAAAGGTGCTGGTGAAACGGGGAAACGGCGACAAGAAAACTCCAACCTTGTGTTTTTTGATTGTAGTATTAAGAGTTAACTCACTAATTGAGTTTTTGCATAAGTTTCAGGATGGATTGTCCCCCGCTGTCTCGAATTTCTTGCAGGAAACAAATGTCGTGCTGCTTCAGAATCTAAACTAGTATGTATCATAAAATATAGACAATATGCATACTTGCATGCTTCGAAAAATAAGGTTGCTTGCGCTTGTGCTTGCTCGGAAACAGTCGACGGTCGGAAGCCAGCGCACAAAATATTGTAAATACAGTTATGAGTTTTGTGCATGAGCTTGCACACAATTTAGGCGACACGTTTTTACTCTTTAGATTTGACTTGAGAATCAATCTAAACAAAGCTCCCTAAATCCACTAAAACGTGAGCAAACGCACAAACAAACCACTAAGGGTTAAGAAGAATATATAAAGGCCAACAGGCCAAACTGACTTGGACCAAAATCTGCAAAACTTGTTCGTCGGATGCTTTCTTTTCGCCGAAGACTCGCACGTTGAAAGAACACAGACTGATTTTGCCGTTCAATCGTTCAAACAGCAAAATTATCAAGAGCAAAATAGAATTACTAACTATTGCTAAAGACATCATCTGAAATTAAATACTATCTGATTAAATCACAGCTTTCGGTAGAGCAATCAAAACTTCTGTTTGAAAACATTTGTGTTGATTCAAAATGTGTTCGTGTCTTGTAAATTCCACCCTTTTTTTGTGGCCTGTTTCTATGCGAATCACGGTAAGTGTAGATACAATCATCTCAAGCTAAACGCAAGTGGCGTCGAAAGTAATACAAAAGGACATTCACGTCACTTGTTTGACACAAAGGCTACGCCCTTACTGTTTTATTATCCAAGTCAAATGCGTCTATAACGCATCGGGTGCATTTTTTCAGCAACTAACCAATCAGAGGCAAACTATACGAACGAGTTCGCCGCTTATTGGTTAATCCGTAATTTAAACGAACCAGACACTTGACTTTTACTGACGCATTTTACTGACATATTTAGACAGTTCACTAACGCATTCCCGTATCAAAAACATTGACGTCACTGGGGTGTTCACTTCATGCGTCTAACACACAGTGACAAATAGGAAAACTGTCATACTCTTCCCGTTCTGTACTCTTGACTTTAACACGTCAACCCAATGTGACCTACCAAAACGTCAAACTGTAACTAACTCTAAACTTGAGAGACTTCCTTAACTTTAAGCAAGCTGAAATTTCCCATCAAACTTTAGCTTCGTGGAATATTTTCAACAAAGAACCCTCTTAGGAATACCAATAGTAATTTATCATAAAATTTTGTTCAGACTCAAGTTAACTAAAGTTTAAAAATAGGAAAAATCAACCGCTAGAGAAATGTATATTTCAGGAAGGGTTCCACAAATCACATAAAACAAAAAACTTTTATTATGACAATAACAATAATAAAAATAATATGTCCATTTTACACAGATTAGTCGCCAGCAGTATGGGTGATCGGTTTCAGAAGTTTCGGGTCCATTCCGCGTATACTTAAACTGGGTTTAGTAGCAGCAAGGCTAGCACTAGTCAGTAGTGTGTCCATCATACCCACACTTTGGGACATGAGTTTCATTTGATCGCGTTCAAGTTTCAAATTATTCGCCAGGACTTCAAATAGTCGCACAAAATGAGGGGGCTGGGAACTTAAGGTGGGGCCGTAAATATCTGAAATAAATGTTATATAAATTATTCCCGAACAGTAGATTATAGGGACCAAAAGAGTAAAACTTAATATCTAAAACTGGACTTACGAATTAAGTATAGACAATTTAGCGCAAATGTTAAAATGTTGTTTGTTCAAATTCCCATAAAAGTTATTACCTAAACGTGGATTAAGCTAAACAGAATATAGGTTCATTTTAAGCTCTTAGAGACGAAAAACTGCTTGCACACTAGACCTTTCGATTTACTGAAAAGTGATCCTAAAATAATAAATACATTTGAACAACCTGTATATAACTATAAATCCGGCAATAATTGAACAAATGAATAGTCCACTATGAATCAACAAATTTTTCACTTCCATACAAGTTACAACTGTATTGAAACAAGACTTGTGAAACTAAGTAAACCACGTCAATATAAGTTTACGAAATACAGGCAAAAAGTATATACTCACCAATTAAAATTGAAATAACATCTAGCGTTATCCGCATAAATCGTTGATTACCAACATTACTGAAACAATAAATTATAATGTCATTTTAAATGAAACAGTTATATAACGTCTAGTTATTACCTACTACTTACGAAAGGAGGTAAAAACTAAGTGCACAAACAATGAGGCAAAAAATCACAATTTTTCACACAATTTCACGCAATGGTCTACGTATCAAGTAAAAAAATAAGCCAGCGCATAAACAGACGATCTATTAATTAATCCCTAAAACAACACAGTCACAGACACGACCAGAACAACTACTCTAGCAATAAATTATATATGTGAGCGCAACCTATCACGATTTGCATTTTATTTTGTTTTGTATAAGACCCGCTCAAATTTCTGACCAAAACAAAACCTGAACCCAATTCGCTCACTGGCTGAGAAATCGTGCGATCGGTGCGAGTTCTTCGTAGGTCCGTCCGGCCAGGGCTTGCCTCAGTCCCCCACGACGGTGCAGTTCGCGGAATACCGACACGGTGACTTCCGGACGCCTGTTCAGGAAATAAGGCTAAAAAACAGAACCGAAAAAAAAACACTAAAATCAAAACTGAAGTTGAAAAAAGGAAACTGAAGTTAAAAACTGTATAGTTAAAGTTGAAAAAGTAAACAGAAGTTGAAAAACAAAATTGAAGTTGAAAAAAGGTTTTAATTGCAAACACGTTACTAAATTTTAGGGTGGGGGGGCACTTATTTCGACGTTTGGGGGGCTTGAACCCACAAAAACAGGAAAAAATACCAATGTTTTGTAAAAAGTTGAAAGTTTTCGCAAAATACTAATATTTTTCGACTTTTTGCAGATTTAGGAGCATTTCACAGCCATCAGGGTCAAATCGTCTGTGTGAACCGGGCCTTAGACCAAGATCTGTTTGGAACTATAATCCGACAGGACTCCCAAGGAACCGTGTCAAAAAGATTTCGTATATACGTTTAATACGTATATCGTATTAAATTAATCGTATTAATCGTGTCAAAAATTTAATACGTTTTGAACCGTAGGTATACTTGAATTCGTATATACGATTATTATATCGTATATACGACTGTTTCAGGTATTGCTCATTGATTTTCGTATACCTTAAAATTGGTAGACTTAGACTTTCAGGCTTTATGTTTATAATTGATTGAGTGATTTACAAGCCCAGCACAGCAATGTGATACTTCCGCAACGACTTGAAAATCGTGTATATATATATATATATATATATATATATATATATATATATATATATATATATATATATATATATATATATATATATATATATATATATATATATATATATATATATATATATATATATATATATATATATATATATATATATATATATATATATATATATATATATATATATATATATATATATATATATATATATATATATATATATATATATATATATATATATATATATATATATATATATATATATATATATATATATATATATATATATATATATATATATATATATATATATATATATATATATATATATATATATATATATATATATATATATATATATATATATATATATATATATATATATATATATATATATATATATATATATATATATATATATATATATATATATATATATATATATATATATATATATATATATATATATATATATATA